>VMKM01002124.1:0-87755 GCA_008360985.2 Macquaria ambigua | reverse complement strand
TTTTCAAAAAAAAAAAAGTGGCTTTTGAGTGTTGAGGTGCTGCAAAGAGCACCTCAGATCTCAACATTATAGTAATGGACTTCCTGACACAGGCACTACACCAATGGGCCTTGCATTATGTATTATTTGGGGCCATCTGCACAGCTTTCAGCTTTGATGCACGCCGAGGTGCTGCTTATTATACTGCAGCAGGGGTGTGCCTGCTGGACACTGACAACTGTGCAAGTGTGTGCAAGTGTGTGTGTGTGTGTTTGTGGCTGAGGATTGCTGGCTGGTGAGAGGACTGATCTAATATTTGTGAACAACCACATTACGAACCCTTTAGGAAGTTTGTCCACATACTAGATGTGGCTGCAGTTCAGGGTGGGCTGCCAAGATGACTGCAGAGTGGGAAAGTGATGATAACAAGGAACAACTGATACAAACCACAATGCTCTATAGTCGACAGGAGAAGGGAGAGCACATTACAATATTTCTGACAGAAATAGTTAGATTCAGGTTATTACCTATGGTGATGGCATTCTTCCCAGAAAGTCTGTTGGTGTTGATAAAGTGTAAATGACTGTCACTCCCTGTATTGTATGCACTGAATAATCCTGATTCTTTAAAAAGGACTGAGTAGCCCCTACCCTATTTTGTTTTCATCATAGACTTGAGAATTGCCTGCCTGAGCATCTTTAGTCTGCACTCCGGCACAACAGGAGATTTAAGATATGGTATAAATGCCTTTAATATAACATAAAATATGTATGATTTCTTCATTACCTGGCAGTGCGATTAAGGAAAACCTGAAGGCATGCCATGTACTTTTAGATAAAAACAAGCAAAATGTACTTCAGGATTCAATGTAATGCATTTGTAAGCCTCTCAGTGATAAGATGATTAAAACAAATCTAATCTTTGCAGTGTTTATAAGGACCAAGCCAGCAATTTGACAGAGTGCTTAAAGCTCACCTGTTTTATTTATTTTACGCTTATTTATACAGGATAGGTTTTACACCAGCATCCTGTTTACAGTTACACTGAACAATTAATAATTTAATGCAACAAACAGAACAGAATAATAAACAAACATTACTCAGTTTCTTTGCTATAGGATTAACGTGTGGCACTATGAGACATTTCTACAGAAATCATTTGTATGAAATCCTCTGTAACATACATTTGTTGTAATTGTTTTTATTTTAACTCAAACTATGCTATTAATACTATCAGGAAAGGTCACGTGACTAAATTAGAGTCACTCTTGGGCTCCTCACTGATTCTTCTCTATGCCATCATTTATAAAATAACAGTTTGCTCGCTACATATGTGCTCTTTTAATGCTAAAATACATGAAATTAAACACGTGTTACAGTATGATGTGCAAACATCTGAAGCAGATTTTTTACGTGTGTTGGAAAAAGCTGAATTTAAAGGTAATCAAGAACATGTCTTAAGACTTTTGATCGACAAGAACTAAAACCAAGATATCAAAATAAAAATGCCTTTTCATTGTGATCCTCGTGACTTTGGGAATTAATGTTAAGTTAGTCAAAAAACAACAACAACAATGTAAGAACACAAAGAAAATCACAACTATGTGACAGATGAGAATATTGTTACAAGGCTGCACTATTCAGCAGCATAAATATTTCAAAAGGTGTTTGTATATTTTGCCCGTTTTCTTCTCCTAGCTTTCTTGTTTTCTTCTCACTGTATTTACTTTCAAGGAACTGTTTTGACAAGCACTATACAATGTGATTAATCATTATCAATAGGGAGGTCCGCCGTAATTGCTGCCCTCTCGTCCCATGGAGAAATAAAGCTGCAGGAGACGCCGCAGTCTAAATGGGAAGTTCAGTCTTATCCAGTTAAAGCAATAAAAAACAGAGGAAGCCAGACTGTCGCCGCACAAATTACCAGAGATGGAGAGCATGGGGAAATATACTGAGGCACATCAACAGGGAGTTGTGTCTTTGTGTATGTGTGTACTGTACATACACAGTGTATGTAATTGCATCATACAGTTTGGCTGCAGTGCACTGTAGTTCAGCCGGTTATTTCAGCTCACTGTCACTGCTTCACTGCTCTAACAGCAACTGGTGTTGATGCAGTTGCTCAACATCCTGTTGCCACCTAATATCTCAGCATTTCACCAACATCCAACTGTAGACTGTGTGTTCCCCTTGAGGATGAGGTTTATTGTCGCTCTCTACTCTCTTAACTTGTATTCTCACATGTAAAGTCTGTGTTTTCAAGAAGTGACCGGGTGTAGATTCAGTATATCCATCATACTAATAAATAGTAACTATTATTCTGGGATTTAAGACAATGTACATTTTCAAAATCAGTACAACAACACAACCATGCCATCTTCACCACACCATAGAAATAATGTTTGCAATCGCTGTTCAACCAATTTAACCAAGTGATTCTATTTTGCCAATACTTCCTGCAGATGTTTCACATTAAAAGCTTTCCAGGAGAGACAAGAGATTATGTCTCCCAACACAACACACTGTCAAAGTGTTATTGTAAAACAGATGGAGCATTGTAATTAAGTGTTGAGTGTGTACAAAACAGCAGCAACAGCAAATAAAGATGGCAAAAACCAGACTTTTTACTAAAATGTGGTAAAATATATATATTTTTAGGGGGAAATTAACGTCTATAAATGCAGCCTGTCTCTAATGAGGGCTGGTTTGTTTGAGAGGCTGGTTCTCACTTCAGTTTTAGGTGAATAAAGTAGTGCTGAAATGACAATTTGTTAATGGACAGAAAATGAAACCAACCATTTTGATAATCCATAAATCGTTTTAGTCATCAGTAAAAAAAATTTGGTGGTTCCAGTTTCTCAAATGCGAGAATTTCTGGACTGTTGGTCAGACAGTACAAGTAGCCGTGGGCAAAGGAAGGATGTGATGGGCATGTTTATTTTCTGACATTTTATGGAGTAAATGTATCATACAAAAACTAATCGATACACTAATTGATGACAAAAATAATAATTAGTTACAGCCCTAGAATAAAGGCCCAACCACAATATAAGAATTTAGGACAAATGTGTAAAACTAGATTCCAATTTTCTGAAATATTTCAAGATTATAGTTATGGGTAAAGTTCTGTATTGTGGGAGCAGGCGTACCATTTTAAAACTTGTAAAGCCTCGTTTGGGAATAAAACATAATCTTAACTTAATTTTAGTAGCCTTATAAAATACATTCAGCTCCATAACTTAAAGGGAATGGTTTTTAGATATGTTTTATCTGCTCACAGAATCCAAAGGCTGGCTGTGGGTCAGGCCTGAGAGGTGATTAACAGTGCATCTTCAAGCTGCCCGGCCTCCACAGACACAAATGAAGAAACTAATGAATTCCATTAGGATTTAGCAAATGGCCTCTGTCAAGGAACAGCGACCAAGGAATCTGTGTGAGTGTGTGTTCGCATGTGAGAGTGCATGTGTGCAGGCATTTAATCACTTGGCCAATTTTAATTAAAGGCTGCGAGATTACTTCAAGCAAACAAAACAAAAATCTGAAACACTTAGACCGTATTTGGAATCAAAGTACGGTTTAATGGGTACTGGGGTACTGTAGCTGAGGAATAGAATTAATTAGTCCGCTGCTTTTCAAGCCCTGCTTTAAATCCAGTCGCAGTCCACTGGCAAGCCCTCGCAGACCAGAGTCATGTATTTCAATTCAGAGCACTTTGGCCGATTTAAATTGCCCACCAGTTATCCTCTCTCTCACTAGTCCAACCTCTCTCAGAATACTGTAGTACTGTAGGACCATAAGACTGCCAAGGGTGGACTATGTGGTATTAAGACAAAATGTGTGAAATAAGTGTTCATGGATAAACTTACACCGATTTAAGATGTGCGACAAATATTTATAGCAAATTACAGCACCCCTGAATGTGGCTGAAAAATGCAGTTTGATCACCAACCTGTGGTCAAACATCCTTGGTTTTCCCAACTGGTAACAAAATACAGGACACACAGATAAGATGCTGGTCTACTCAATGCACGTTCAACCTGCGTTTGACCCATATCATATGAAACAGTTGTCTGGTAGTTAGTGTTAGCAGAGATTTCAGTCTGCAGTGTTAAAGATTAGGTTTACTGTCGGTATCATTAAATGTATTCCCAACCCTGATAGAAAAGCCACTTCACCAAAGCCAGGCAGAATCTGACCTGCAACCAAGTCTGGTCGAGAGGAAGGTCAGCTGACACATGTTGACCATTTTCAGATAGAGTTAGCTAGCAGTTAGCTTGACGAGGTTAATAACAATAACATCAAATGGCCGTGAGACATGACAGAAATACTTAAGAGTATAAATCCTAACTTGTTTGTAAGTACACTTACTGACTGTAGAGCTAAAATGATTAGACGATTAATCAGTTAGTCGATCGACAGAAAATCCTTTCAATTATTTTTAAAGTTAGTTCTAGCTTTTAAAATGTGACGACAGGTTGTTGTTGTCTTAAATGATAGTGAATTAAATAAAGTTTGGTTTTAGATTGTTGGTTGGACAAAACAAGCTATCTGAAGACGACGTCACATCAGGCTTTCGGAAACTGTGATGAGCATTTTTCACCAATTTTACATTTTGTAGACCAAAGATTTCATTAAGACAATCTGCAGATTATTGGATAATGAAAATAACTGCAGCCCTACTCACCTGTATTGGTTTGTGATGTGTTTCTTTGAGTTTGGGTCACTTTGACTGATAATCTGGACACCACACAATATGAAAAAAAAAGTCTGTCTACAAGTTGATGCTCATCATACGCCTGGTCCTTCTAGGTATCACTGAATATAAAAAGTGTGGATAAACTGTATATCAGACATTGACTTATTGATAGGAATAGCTGTGTCTGTTTTGAGCAAAATGTACTTTTGGGTTTAATTTTAGGTTTTATGTTCGTGTGAATATTTGGAGTAAAATCAAAGACAGATTTCATGCGTGGCTAATGGTGGGATTTCCTCTCTATACTACAGTGTTCTCCCACATGTTTGGCATGAACCTCAAGGAAGTCTGAATTTGCCTCTTCAGCCAACAAACTGACCTTGGTTCCTCTTCTTTCTTCTACAGCAGACAAAACTCTCCATCTGGTAAGGGAGCAGCTCATAAATTATTGAGTACAAATTGGACCATGATTCACACGGAGCTGTAGGTCTTCATGATTACTTTCCTTAATACTAAGGTCTATGGCTCTTCCTTTAAATATATGTTTCATGTTTGCTAAAACCCTGGGGGAATCTATAATGGACTCTGAAGACTATTAATGCTTTTAGTGGATGATTTGTCTGGATCCATTTACTTGTTTCCATTTGAAAAGGTGTTTCTCTTAGTTTCATCATGGGTCCAACTTATATGCACTGGCTTTCCAGATAAATGGATGAACATGAATAGACTGACTGATGATTCTCCCGATAATTGGTCTAAAGGTGCTGTACAGTGAAGTATTCTCCTGACAAAGACAACATGTTTATATAGGCCTAGAAGGCTTCCAGATGAAAGACAAATAATTGATGATGATAATTAGAGTGTTAATTAAGAGTAGTAAATTAGAAGTACTGTACTTAAGTAGCTATGTTTTCTAGGTATGTGCTTTACTTGAGTGATATTTATAGCAGCTTCTTCATCTGACTGAGACCCCTGGTTACATTTAATTGCCCAAGAAGTGAGGAAGTTATCCCTTTCACTTATGATTGAACATATGTAAACATTACACAACAAGCATTACACAGTAAACGAAAGACTTTTCGCACACTTTGTTCAATCATTTGTTTAAATGCTTAAAATGTACATTTTGCTGAAAATCGACCTCTTGCAGTTGTGCAAATTATGACCGTTGTCTCTCAGTAGCAAAGGCGGAAGTAACATGATGTTGCTATGCTGCCACAAAAATGTCTGTATTCAATTTCTATATAAATACACATGTAAAACGACAGCTTTTGACTTGTTGGAATACACATTTCCAACAACACATTTTCTCCCCTTTAAGTGTTATCGATCTTTAAACTAACTCCCAGTGAGAAACAAGTGTATTTCCAAAATGGCAGAATATCCCTTTAAGCAAGCTGAAGCACGCTCAAGAAAGAGCAGAAATGAGCAGCAAAACAGCTGATGACGTATCTGACCAGTTGAAGGGTAACATGACCGACAGCTGATATCTCACATGCTGTGTATGATGTGAATAAATGAAACTGCCTTAAATACGGTGTGAAAAGGAAATGTCAGGGGAGCGTCTCCAGAAAGTATGAGGATGAAGAGATAACCACTGCCAGTGACAAGTGTCTATCAATCTGACATCTCCATAGAGAAGTGGTTTTTGCTTCAATCTGAGTTTGTCTCCTGAGCTTTTTCTTTTTGTAGCCTCACCTGAATTCACCAGGAATGTTTATAAATAGTCTGTTTTTGTGCTTTAAAGTAAAAACCAACTGTAGTGCTGTTCCTTCCCATCCCTGTAAGGCCCCTTGAGGAAGCATTTCATAACATATAATGGAGTTACTCTGCTGAAGAGAGGAAACATAGTTTTCAATGTACTCATTAAGTATGGATGTACATTTCTATTGCAGCCTTTCCCCTGTTTTTCTGTCTCACTCCTCGCTGTGCACATGCTGCGATTGGATGTCACTTTTTCTGACTGTTTTTTTTAGGCAATCCTGTGACAGCACCGATTGAACCTCCCACACAGTGCAGTGGATACAGAACACTTTGAAGTTCCTATGGTCTGACCTGCTGAGTAAAGCCAAAGCTAACCAAACGAATTTTGAGCAAAAATTTGGAGTGAGATGCACATGACTTCAAGCATCCCATCTTTTGTTTTTCATTTAACATTTTTATTCAAAACAGAAATTCTTTTTAGTCTAAGAAATAGCTTATATTTATCACATCTCTCGCATTCTCTGGCCCCTGAGAATACTTCAGTAAAATGCAGCTGTTAACATTCATGTATGCAGATTGGGACTTGACTATCGCAGGTACCTGTGCACAAAATCAGTCAAGGCTATCCTTCAACCCAAGCAATGTATTCATAAAGAAAAACCCTTAAATCGCACACAGATACTTCAAAGATATTTCCCATTGTACTGCTTTACATGCAGGCCACACGTGAAAACAAAGATTAGACGCGCACACTCGTACACGCACAAACACACAAGAGTGCTTCTCCCTCCTTTCTGTTCAAGACACGGTAAATAACCACTTCGCTGCCACCAGAGCCCGGCAATTTATGCATGAAGAGGATGCAGAGAGGAGAAAGATGCATCAATTTTCTCTGTAACACACACACACACACACACACACACAGAGCAACGTGTTGCTCTCAACCTGCAGCATGTGGCTGTTGTGGAAACCATCACGAGTTGAATTACAATGTGGTGATTGAGACAGCACAGAAATGAAATTTAAAATGGAAGGAGAGACCACACACACACACACACACACACACACACACACACACCCACCAGATGGGTTGGCCCCCATTTTCAGATCAGTTAGCAGTACAGATGGCAACAGTGTGCACTGTGTTTGTGTATGGATATGGGCAAAGATCAGGGGGGGGAAGACACACCAGAGGCCTGTACTACGAAGCCAGTTCAACATACCCAGGATATCTTTTCATTATCTGGCTTCACTGAGCCGAACAACTGCAATCCCGCTAAGCGGTCACACGATGCTGGTTATCAACTCGATAAATCAACCCAGAGTTTCCCAATCTAGCCATGAGCGCGTTTACATGAAAGGGGCGGTGTTTGCAGCATATGACCAATCACAAACATGACAAGTGTACTGGCAGCAGAGCGGCATACTTTACCAACGAAGAGCAAAGTGTAATATTAGAGAAATGAAGTTAAACACATCATCCAGGCTAAAAGCAACACAGCTGCAGCTGCTGAATGCAGGAAAGACAGCTGGCAAAAATATTGCAGACTGTGTGAAGGGCAAATTAACAGGCTTATAATATCATGCCCCATCACCATTAAATGTATGTGTTGCTTAGATGTTCTTATGGCTTGTGACAGTTTTAGCCTGATTCTTTCAGCTGCAACCCCGGCGGTGTCAAACGGACTTGGGAGCAAATAAAACATAAATATAAAAACATAATTTAGCGGTAAATAGGCTTACATTCATATCTTATAAGTACAAAGCTTTAGTGCTTCAATCAGTCTCTGTTGTAGGATGATATCGGGATACAAAAGCACAATGAAATGGATTTGACTTTGCTTGCAAGAAGGTGACACAGATAAGTCAGTCCCTCCGACGAGAAACTATCTCTCATATAAAAAGAGTTCCTCTCACAATCCGCGTACCGAGCTCCACTTCTTTTCTATTGGTGATGTCATTTTCCAAGAGAATTGATTGGTCAGTAGGCGGGGCTTTTATACGCGTTGATCTGTTATTTCGAACATAACCTGCTCCGAAGCAGGTTAGGCATGCAGCATAAGTTACCACCCCGGTAAGAAGTGAACCACCGTCGTAGTACTGAAAACCCAGGATTAAACCTGAAGTTACCTCGCTAACCCCAAATCCCACTTCATAGTACAGGATTAGCACGCTAGCAATATTCGGAAGCTGTTTATTTAAACATAACATTAATTTAGCCGTGATTGGTGATCGCCACTAGGGATCTGGTGATAAAATACTTTTTTTGTAGAAGTCAAAGGAATGCTCCGGACAAAAATATATGAAGTAACAGCTAAACGGCTAACAATGTTTGCGGCAAATTTAAGCTGTTTACTCTGCCATAATTTGGCATACTTAAGCTAAAATATTAGCGTACAGAGTATACAAAAGACAAAAGAGAAGAGGATTATGTTACAGGAGTTTGATACTTTTTTCCACAGTGGAACTGAGTCAACATTGAAATCCATTTTAGCTAGCAGCACCTGTCCACGATGGAGTAAACTTCAAACTTTTCAGAGCACATTTCAAGCCTGCACTTTAACCACAGGTTTTCGGTGAAGTATTCCTTTAAAAAACACAGTAAATTAAAAAGTATACAAGATACAGAATGTTGATACTAAATGTTGTATATAATGTACAGTACACATGCCACGAATATATACCCATTAACTCACTGACGCGCGACCACCATCCTGCCCACATCTTTCAGTGAGAGGAGCTGTGGAAAATGCCTTTTCACAGACACTGCTCCTGTTAGACTGGTATTGAATGTAGCTGGGCCCTGGTGTGTAGACTTGGTTGGAGGTTGATGGGTTTTACAACAAGAGTAATTAAAGTGACTGACAGCCAGACTGGGGCAGAGGACACACCAAGCTGGGCTGTTGGGATAATTATTGAATTCTGTTAAAAGCTTACTATGCTGTCTGCCGGGGAGGTTAATAGGAATTTAGCAGCAGAGGTGACAAGGACCGTCAGCAACTCTGCTCTCTTCATGCCGAACTTCCTCTAGAGAAATGGCAGACAGTGTAGTTAACACTTAACTCATTCTTCATTACTAAAATGTTGTCTTCGCCCCCGACGAGATGACAGTGATTCTGTGTGCTCTGTGTTAATGCACTTGACAGCACAGGCCACACATCTGTTGAAATGTAAATGGGCGTAACAGCGGAGCAGACACATTTTGGATTTCATAGGCATCTTTCATTTTGGCTGTTAATAATCAATGATACCAGTCCGTGCTGCAAGACAGCCCAAAGTTCAACATTGTTCTCTCTTTGGTCTCTCAGTTTTGAGCAGACATCTTTTAATGCTAAACATAGCAGCCTGAATCCTTTAAAGTATGACTTTCACAATATGAGTTTTTGAGGACTGATACTGAAACTGGAGTTAAACCGCAGATAACAGCTACATGTCAGACAATATTAAGAATCCTTTCATTCAACATATTCTACGCAAAGCGATACCTGATAGCGTTGTAGACCTAAAGGGGGCCTACGTACGTTTACTATGTATTTACATTGTGCGTAATTTTGTATTGGATTTAGAAATTTGACTTGCAGAGAAATTATGGAAGACCTGTGAGTGATACAATGTCGCTGAGGATCGATGGTCTTCCCGTAAAAGAACTGCACATTTTCCGCAATTAAAGCAGCTCTGTATCAAATCAATTACCAAGTCACCTGAGAACCAGCATCTCCCATAACAAACGTGCTCTCTAAACACACAAATGCACTCGCACAAAGGCGGTGCAACTACATCAAAAGGCCTCCGTGACCCTGTAAGATGTATGTGCACCACTACAGGGAAACAGCATCTGAACTGACATCATAAACTACACGCACAAACACACCATCAGCTCTACACGCAGAGACGCAACAAGATGTCTTTGTTCCAGATCAGATTCATGTCAGCAGCAGTTTTCTCAGTTGGCCCTAACAACTGTACTGAGATGGCGAATTCAGCCTCATAAATAGTTCCATGGAAATTACCCTCGGATGCTGATATTGACTTGACTAAAATGAGCTGGGGTCCGCCATGTTGCAATAAACCAATTTTTTTTTACACTCATACACAAACACACACGCACACACACAGGCCTAACCAAATGTAATTTACCAGCTGCTTTCTAATGGGGCTTCATCTTTCAATATAAATGTTAATAATCTATGATTACTCTTCGCGCTGCAACACAGGGAGCTGAGGTTCTCTTTCATGTATTTGTGGAAGTTTCTCTCTCTCTTTCTGCCTCTCTCCCTCTTTCTCTTCATCTCTTGCTTTTGGGAAAATGTTTTTGAATACAGACATCAAGTGGAAGATCTTTATATTTTACCAGCATGGAGGAAGATGCAGAAGAAGCAGTTCTGTGCACATTTAACCCCCATTTTTTCAAATTAAGGCATTAAAATGTATTGTTTTGGTATCATATTTGTACCTGGTATTGACAAATTTCAAATGGCACCCAGCCCTACTCCCAACCATAGCTTATATCCATGCATCAATATCACTACCGGTACTATCTTTGGTTAGAAATTCCAAACTCTCTCTTTAAACCCTAAAGTTACACTTGCAGTCCTTGCCATAAAGTGAATATGGAAGCTATCTCCATCCCATTTATTTTCCATTTGTCAGTGTCTGAATGAGGTTATAATAGCTTGGTTAAGAGCCACATTAGCAGGATGTGGCGCGACAAAGCTATGGATTAATACTCTCTGATCCCTCGCTGTCAAGCCCATTAAAATGTATGCAATTTGGTATTATCTCTGGTGCCATGCTTGCCTGTCTACTCCACATGGTGGGGACTGAGTTAAAAATGATTCTGAATGTATCAGTGCCTCATTTGCTGTGTTTAATGACTCACCAAGTCTTCTGTTTTTCTTTCCCCTCTCTTTCCTCCTCCTCCTCCTCCCATCTACTCTCCGTAAAAATAAGAGATAAGGCATGCCTATCATTCCTCCAAACCTGTCAATCATAATCCACTGCTGAAATTACATTCCCCTGCATCGCTCCGGCTCTGTGGAGGGTTGAGCAGGCTACTTTCATGTCTACCTGTAGATATTCTGCTCCTACCAGCACCATATTTTCTTTTCCAAGTGGGAGCAGACAGTCCAGCCTCCACCTGTATTTTCTCTTTATGAAAACTCATGTCAAGAACTTTGTGCTAGAATGAGGTAATATCGACTTCAGCTCCTGCCTGCACACTGCCTGTGGAAATTCATGTCACCAAAAATATTAGAAATGCGCTCAGACTTCAGAAGTTCTGCTGTTTGATATATTAAGTGGGTGTTGATATATATGGTTTTCTAGTATTGGCTTTTTATTTTAAGTAGGATTTAGTCCATTCAGTGTATATTAGCTCTGATACAGTCGATGATGCAGCTTGATTAATTACAAAGTAATTGTACAACTGATCAGTGCTACATTGGTCGTTCATGTTGGTCCTTTATTGGAAGTGTTAAAAATGAACTATTTTAAAAAGACATCTTTATGAGATGCTACATGCTGCATGCATTCATCAAGTTGTTTTAACTGGTGGCATTCATATTTGCATTATCTTGGTGGAGAGTTTTGATGACTAGGCTAAAGGTCGCAGTGTAAAGACTGTGACCAACCAATCATTCATTGTATTCCCATTGTTTTACCATGTATGGCATAAGCCAAGACTGTATTAGTGCAATGGGGAGCAGGGGGTTGTGTCCGACCATTTCTGTAACTTTCCGAAACTGACAATCACACCCACTTTAAGCCGTGTGCGGAGGTGAGAAAGTAGGCTAACTTCTCTCTCTAGCTCTCTTCTTTCATTTGTCACACAACTGTTTGTGGCACTTTTCAAGTGTACAACTGAGAGAAACACTATGAATGTCTTCCAGGAGAGAGTTTCTGAAGTAGTGCACCATTATCCCCATTTTTAAACGATATCATGTCTCCCCCCTCTCTATGACTGCTGGCTTTTCATTCAGCCTTTGAGTGCGGCCGATGTCGTACGAACCACTTATTTTGTAGTGTAACCGGTCCCTCACTTTCCTGTAAGTGTGAATAAGTGTGTGGAGGGTTAGGGTTTGCCTCTTTGCAAATCTTGCAATAGACACGTGAACTGTGCATGCTGAAATAAGTTAATATATAATCACTGCCCCCCACCCCCATGACTCCGAACAGGAATAAGGTGTAAATTGTTAAGTTCATATCCAACAATAAAGTTAGTTCAACAATAAAGATCAAATAACATCTGATTTCATAATAACATCTGGTTTCATTATAACATCTGGTTGGTTGAAAGATGTGTTTTCTCAAGTTGGACAAATCTAAGCCATGCAACACCCTTATATCCACCAATATACTGGCAGTGCAAATCAATGACAAAGCTGCGGTGGTTGTGGATCGTCCTATTTAAATCCAACAAACATCCATTATATGACGACACATAGATGATCACAACCTATGAGTTCATCTGAGAAACTTCCCCATTTCGGTCCAAAAATAGCAGTCTTCAAAAACCTGTACTTGTCTGAATGCAGTTTGAACTGCAGTCAATGCAGCATCTGCTCATTATCCCGGGCTAGGAAATTTACATTGTTCATGTCACACTGGTGTGAAAGACATGGAACAGAGGCAGAGCGGACTGCACAATGATCACAGTGCTGAAAATAATGCAGCTGGATGAGCAGTGGAGAGGGAGTCTGCTGATTAAGAGCTGGCAGTCTCATTCTCACTCACGGTGACAAATCTTCTCTCCTCGTACGTTTGATGCCTTCAGCATGGCCTCAGTCGCTCCACATACGTCTCACGTTATAGTACTTTTACATAGAAGTAGTGAATTAATTACTGCCAATTTCAGACATTAAATAAAGAAGCCTTTGTTTACCACTCTTCTAAATATTAAAAACTACTGTATCTTACTGTGAAATGACTATACCCTACTCCAGATCCTGGTTTGCGTCTGAGTTTAAAAAAATCCAAAAAATCTTTTAGGTTTAGTTTAATTGAGCAAAACAAGCTACTTGTTTTTGCATTTGTTGTTTTCATGTTCAGCTCGACCTGCCGGCCACACACACGCATAAACAAAGACACTACACTTGTACACAGCAACAGAGAAAGAAGTCTTATAGTCCTGGTTCCTACACAGCCCTGTAATCTACCCTGAGAAACAAAGCGAGCAATCTCCACCATCTTCAGACATAAACATATGCAGCTTTATACATATAAATCAATTCACTCAGGCTTTATGCTGTGTGTGTTGTGAAGGCTGACGATGGTACACAAGTACTCTTTGCAACAATAATATAAATACTTGATGGTGGTGTAATGCGAGACATTGATGACAAGGTTTGATTCTGTATTGTTTTGGCTGGAGTCTTATCACTTCTCAATGATAAATAAGTAAACAAGGTTAACATTGACTAGGCTTTGTTGGCATGAATTAACAAGTTCAGATCCTGGTGCAAGTTCATGGCATAACTGCACTTGGATGTAAACAACATATTTTTGTAATTTTTGGAGACGTAGAGATGATGCACCATACTATAAGGACTCACTTATAGCATAGAATATATGCAGAAGGACCTGTGCTCAGTCATGACCAATCATCTCATTAAGGCCCAAATGCACTGAAAGTGATAACTGACGCGCCTCATTTAACACACGTCAATTGGTGCTCCAATGGCGCACTGCAGGAATCAGATTTGAAATGCCAACACCACAGAACCAGCAGTATTTTAGGAAAAGGACAGTGCTGTGGCTGCAGAGAAAACATCTTTGGTCGAAGAGAAACAGGGTCGAACTGGCCTCATAACGCTTTTGCTGCGCATTTGGACATTTAAAACAATAGTTTTTAAATGGCGCGCATCAGATGCTTTCAGTGCGTTTGGGCCTTTACTCTTAAAAACAGCTGGCTCCCCAACATTATTGAACTTAACTTGATGTCTCTGTACCTGATGAAGAGCCAACCTGGCGTTGAAACATTGTCCTCTTTCTAATTTCTTTTAGCTTTAAACTGTTTTTTGTTTTTTAAACAAATGTCATGCTAGTGCAAAGGAGTTTTCTCTAATCATCCAACCAGGGCTATTATACTGTGCTTTGTCCTCAGTCAAAGGATCACCAACCTCAGATAAACAAAGTGTACAAAGTGGAAAACCTCAAAACGTATTAGTACTGTGATCTGTTTAGCGACACATCAGATTCCCAGAAGACAAATTCACTCCTCTGCAGCTGAATGTAACACTCGCTCACATACTCCATTCAAACCAAATCAAACTGGACTTACCCATTACAGGGTGGTCAAGTGAAAACAGCTTCTCGTTAAGCACATCCTACGCACATAGACACATTATTAAAAGATGATCAGAATTAGAACACAAGATGGTATAGAATACATAATGTACAAAAGCTTTAGGGGTTGAGTAATCTCTTTGGCGACTGTATAATTAATATCAGTCCTATAATAAGCTCACAGTGTAATCATGATGAATTATAATAAGTATCATGTACAGTATCATCTGTACATAGCATATTAGAATATCTTCAGGCTACACTAAACACTTGAGCTGAGGAGCTGTACACTCCTGTATCCTTTACTGCATTTATAAACAAGTTGCCTGGGTAATCTGGGAAGGATTACTGCCATCACTGAAGGGTGGAATATAAATTGTTGTAATAATCAGCTGTCCAAACTCTATTTAGAGATAATAAGAGGATGCAACAGAGGATGTAATAGGCTTACCTCTAACTCCACGTCTTTGTCCTTGATGTTAACAGAACAGCAGTGCTCATTAGGCATAAGCAAATCCCTCTCCTCATTATTTCTCTAGTGATGGCAAAATCACAATCTCCACAAATAACACAGTGATAACAAAGCCTCCGCATATCCTAAAGAGTATCATCATCACATAGTTGTAAAGTAAGTCCGCGCTAAAGCTAGTGACACTCAAGCAGTATCTATAAATGGGACCATAATTTCTCAAGACAATAAGGTGCTCCAGTCAAAATAAAACCAGCCTCCTCCAGCTCCTGACTAACAGTGAATGTCTAGCTACAAAGATACTGTCAAGGTTTGGATCAAAGATGGCACATATAGCACACCAAGAAAGTATTTTGTTCTATTTTGTAAGATTTAGAAAATGACTGTCAAACTTAATTTAAAGTTCTAGGCGTAGAGTACAGAACTTCACTTGGCCCCAAATGGAAAAAAGCGGTATGAGAGGTAACTGTGTCAAAGAGAGATAATCTTAGAAACTGACATTACAGATTTTTTAACACATAGCCTGTCAGAGTTTCACCTCTAAGTCTTTCGAATGGTGAAGAACTGACATGGAGCAGGCTTTAAGTAAGGCCTAAAAAAGCTGCAGAAAAAGCCCAAAATCTAAAACTGACATGATCAAAGGGGATGTTGGGATTCAAATCTGATACTGTGGACATCAAACATATGCATATATTACCAGCTTTTTTAAACTTGCCTCATCTCTCCCAGATAATTAAGTATACAGGCACCAGAACTAAAATTTGGCAAACAAGGAGAATCTACAGCAACTGAGTTTGGGATGATTGGACAGTTTTAACTGTTGCATACATTTTAACCAGGCTCAATTTTTGCTGGACTGTGACGCAGCATCATCGGGAAGCACCATCTGCAGGAGAATAACCCCAGCGCTAGAGTACTTCACATAGTCTGTGATGACAACCACGCAGTATCGTTCCAAGAAGAACTTCTTCTTCCTGTCGACAGAGCCCTTCAAGACGGGATTTAAACGAGTAACATGGAATTTCCTTGAAGCAGGCCACGGCAAGGGACCAGCGGATGGTGTTGGAGCAGCAGTAAAGAGGACGGCGGATGTCCTAGTGACAAAGGGGATGGACATACAGAATGGGGCCAGATTGTATGAGGAGCTGTCAAAGGTCAAGTCATCTATGACATTGAAGAGTGTCACAGTATCACTTTTCTGTCTACATAACGCGTTAACGTGACAGAAAATCACACGTTAATGCGTAATTTTCTGTCGTGTTAACGCATTATGTAGACAGAAAAGTGAAAATGACACGTTAATGTGACAGAAAATGACGCGTTAAAGCATCTTGTAGACAGAAAAGTGACGTGACAAAAAAATGAAAGTGAAAATGACGCGTTAACACGACAGAAAATGATGTGTTAATGAGTCATGTAGACAGAAAAGTGAAAATTACAGGTTAATGCGTCATTTTCTATCATGTTAACATATTATTTTCACTTTTCTGTCTACAAGATGCCTTAATGTGACAGAAAATGACACTAACACGTTAACAGAAAATTACGAGTTAACGTGTCATTTTCACTTTTCTGCACTTTTGGACATGACACAAGAAATGTTAGGTAACTGATTAAATTGACTATAAAATAAAGAAAAAAATGGATTTATATGCAAACGAAAATTCTTAGAGGTTATGAAATTTTCGGTAATAAAGTAAAAGTACTCACTTAACAAGTGTGTGTGTTCTTGTGTGTCAGTGTGTGAGTGAGAGAGATAAACATAATGAACAGACACCACTCCCATTATTGTTTTGTTTCATTTCATTACACAAAAACAAGAATACTTTATATAAGTGAGTGAACACTAATTATATGTATGTGTATCCTTGCTATCCTCCTGGGCTTTTTTCTGAGGATGCCAGCAGTTTTGTGTCTACTGTATATACAGTATATACATAGTTGTGCACACCTGAATAGTGTGTGTGTGTGTGTGTATGCGTGTGTGTGTGCGAGAGAGTGAGTGTGTGTTAGACCCTTGACTGTTAGCTTGCAGTGGAACAGAAAGTGACAGTGGTTGTATGGAGGGTTATTGAATAAACCAATTTTAGCAGGTTTGCCCTGAGGCTGTGATCATCTCTCAAATACCAGCGGCGGAAGAAATTGTTCCCGTCTTTTTACTCCCAATTTTCTCTTTTTCCTGTTGTTAATAAATTTCAGTCTATTTCTTTTAGACCTTTCTATTTCTTCTCTTCTTTTTACCTCCAGTGTTGTAGTTCTTTACAGCCCTGTGGTTCCTGTATGCCCACAGTGGATAACTGCTTCTACTGGGCTTATTTATTGAACATTTATGCAAAACGGATACATAAACCAATACATACATACACAAAGATCCAGTTTGGAAAGTAAACGGTAGATGTCTGTGTAAAGGAGAAAGATTTTTGGGATTTGATGCAAGTAGAGCACAGCACTGGGCTGAAATTTCAAGCCTAACCTGATTCATTCAGGCCCTTTCCTGGCTCAGGCCACATCAAAAAAAGACAAATTCAGCTGGAACCCAAAGCCAAAGCTTAAACATCAAATATCTTTGTAGTTTCTAGCAGCAGGCACCAGCAGGCTGAACAAGGTAGCCCAGATACCCTACTCCCTAGTGGCTGGCTACAGCTCATCCTGGGGGATCCCTGGGTGTTCTCAGGCCAGATGGGACATGCTGTGTTGTGGATCTGCGCCAGGTTCTCCTCCCACTTGGACATGGCAAGAATATCTCCACAGGGAGACATCCAGGGTTTATCAGGTCTTTCCAGCAGCTCCCTCCACCACAGGATCAAACTGACCATGATGACGCAACAAAAAAGTCCATCTTTGATGTTGTGCTGATACCAAGAACTATGGACAGCCCATGACTTGCACAGGAGTACAACAACAAAACCCCGCCTGGCTTCATATGAGGCAAGCCGCTCTCCCAGTCACCCCCCCTCCAGGTTTATCCAGGGTTACCCACACAAGCACTCAAGTCCCACAGGAGAACTATTAAATGCCCAGGTGGTGCCCTCTTTAGGACACCACAAAGAGACAAGAAGGCCAGATACTTTCAAATTGTAGCTGGCAACCAACAAAGTCAGGAATCAACACAGTCAAGCCTTCTGACCCGTTTCTTCCTTCCAAGCGATACTTTCACGTGTTTCTGTAACCTTGAAGTCTTAAAAGCTCTTGTAACACATGAGCTGCGTGGAGCATATTGCTTTCATGGACGTCCCTGAAGACCACACGCTTCAAGCGTTGCTAGGGCTTTAATACTTCAAGACTGCTTCCCTTTTCCGTGCAGCTTGCAGGTTCTTTCAGTGAAGTTGTGCCAGACTCCCTCCACTCCACTTCACTATGTCTTGGTAATGCCCCATTAATATCCCACCACTTAAGAAGCACTCTGTAATCATCCATGGCCAAACTTTTTCTTTTTTCCACTGGAGTGATCAATATCCTTCCCACGCAAAATCACACAGTATATAGTGAAAAGCTTGATTTGATTTTCTTTATATTATTCAACTTTCAATAATTCTATTTCCCACGGACTAACCGATAAAGGTTTTTAGCTCTTTGAAGCAGAAATTAGCCGTGCCTTTATAGTCCTTCCAATTCATTCTGATTACTTGTGCCGTTTTCAAAGTTTGCTGGAAAAGGGCCTACTACTTAGTCATCAGACTCCTGTTTAGTTGCAAAAGCTGTCCCAAGTTGTGCTGGACACTCATCAAAATCTACTGAATCCCATATCAAGCAACCCAGGACTCCATCAAGGGCGACACTTTGTTGGTTACCTCAATGGTGACCCCCTTTTTTAAGATGATCATTTGATCCATCTGGATGACATCCAGTTTTGTACACATGCCTCTCTTTCTGGTGCTTTTTCAGGGGTTCAATAGAGAAGCATGGTTCTCTGCTGAATGGCTCCCCAAAGTCCAATTGAGCTCTTTCAAGACTATCTTAACCCCATCATCATTGTTGTTCTCCTGTGGAAACATGGACAACCAAACAAACCAATGCTCATCTCCTAGCAGAAGTTAGTAATCTAATTCAAAGGTTGGACAAATTCCATATCAACCCCATCTTTTATGAACTGTCTCACCCAGCTTTCACTTCCCTGGTTAGTTGAGATTTGTTGCCGAGTCACTTTTTCCATTTCTCCTTCTATAAATTATGAGTCTTGGTTCCATATGATGAAGCCACCCCACCCTGGTCCCTCCATTTTCAGCTTTCAACAACATTCAACATTTAAGCCCTCCCATATATGATTTCATCAATGTTTCACAACTCGCCATCATTAATAGCCTCGATCCCGGCCCTTCTCTTCATATTGGACAGATCTGATTTCCTCCCGTTCCTTATACAATCTAGTTAACCTCATTTTTTACCTTTTTTAACCTTGTCACAGTGACGTGATTTGTCTCTCATACTCACTTAGAATTTTCTTGAAGTCACTGAAGTCCGAGTGAAATCAGTTTCTTTTATAATCCACTGATTTCCTTGTCCTGCCTTCAACACACTCCCAGTTGTCATTATTCATGTTTTCAGCATGGGGTCAATTAGTGTTGTCCATGGTCGTTCATCAAAAATATGTCAAAGACAAGACAACGGTTATTTTCGGCATGTTTTGACAGCGGATCATTTTTAATGTTTGCAAATGAGTAATGGAACAAAAAGGAGCAGCCTGCAAACCTCCAACTCGTACGCAAGGCAAACAACTTTGCTGTGCCCCCCTGTTGTGTGGAAAAACTACTTGCGTCGTGTGCAACATGACATCAGATCACAGTTGCTATTAATTTTGACTGCCCTTTATTAAAACAATGTGAGTTTGTTTGGCTGAGGTGTAAACAGATACACCAGTTGAGCTTCTGTTGCATTTCTGACAAAGCAGCTTCTCAAGGAGTGTTTGCTGTAATAATAAATAATAACAATCAACTAAACTGGAAATTTAGCAATAGAAAATGTAATAAAATTAGCAAAAGAAACTCAATGAGCGTATCGACAGACATTTTGATGATTGATTAATCATTAAGGTCACTTATAAAATGCAAGACATTCCCTGGTTACAGCTTGTCAAATGTGAGGATTTGCCAAATCAGTTTTATATTAGTGTGAGTTGAATACTGTTGGCTTTTTGGACTGTTTCCCGGACATAACAGGCTATTTGAATATACCACCTTGGCCTGGGAAGCTGTGACTGGAAATGTAGAGTTAATAATCAGTACACATTGATCAGAGCCGATTTGTACAGAATGACCTTTACTTCTACGTGATGTTTCACATCATCAGTTTCATGTTACACAGCTGTATTTTTGGTTTCCCCAGCTGAATTCGTCTCTCCAAGGTGTCTTTGTTTGTGTGACAGAGTCTTATATCCTGAGGGACGCCTTTCCAGTCCGGCATGCCTGCCTGCCTGCCTACCTTAAAGCGTCTCTCTTGTCAATGCATCATGCCGAATCAGACAAAATCTCAGCTTTCTCAGACAGAGGCAATGAACTCCATCTCCGTATCTCGTTCGCTCCGTCTCCCCTCCAACTTTTCACCCCACCAACAAATCTCCTTTTTAAAGAACTATCTCTGCGCCTTGAACCCTTGAAACTACTTCAGAGATGCACCAGCAGAAGTGCGCAGAGAGGCTGACAAGGAGGTCCACACATCTTCTCCTTTGGTGTCTGAGCTGACAGCCCGTCAAGAGGAAACTGCAGCGGATTACACAGAACCAGGAAGCACCAAGACACACATACACACACAAACACACCATTAAAAGCATTTTCTGACAAGACAGCAGCTAATAGACCATGCACACACACACACACACACACACACACACACACACACACACAAAGTGTTTTCTTCTGAAAATCCAGTAGGTAAGTGCACACAGATACACACAGATTAGTATTCTAGTCTTGTGGTATACTGGGAAGGTAAAGAAAGAGAAGTTTGACCGACCTCTTTCATTGACCTATAAGATAACCTTTCTTGTGTGTGTGTGTGTGTGTGTGTGTGTGTGTGTGTACAGCTTGAAACCCCCAGCCAGTGTGTTAAACAGCCAAATGGTGAAGGTCATGATTTGCAAGGACTTCTAAATCCACAGAGCTGAATTGATGTCTCACTGACAGGGAAATACTTCATTAAATCTTTATTTATATCAGAAAACAGCAGTATTAGATTATATTAAAAGTTAACTATTGTTTAGCTTTTTTTCAACTCATTAAGTAATTTAAAGGGATAGTTTGGGTTTTGAAAAAATGCCCCAAAAATTGCTCTTTTACCTATTTGACAAGAATGGGAAAACTCATAAAAAGGCCTTATTAAGTTCTTCAGCAGTTACAAATCACATTTATTGTTGCTTTTTATCATGACAAATCAAACACATTTAATTACCTATTTTTTATTTCACTCATCAGAAACATTTAAAAAATGTACATTCATGAAATTCTGGACAAAACCCTCAGTTGAAAAGTAGGGTTATTCAGAGAAATATGGGTACAATGAGTGAATAAAATTCATTATTCAATTAAAAATGTACCTAAACCTGTGCAGACACTGTACGAATTAAGCCTGGTTTTAACCCTGAACTGTTCACCCCACGACTTATTTTAGAATCTTCCCAGATTTCAGGTATATCGGCTGTCGTTTGACATTCAATTTGAGGGGGACATGACGCCTAATTAATGGCCCGAAAGATCAATGACCTGGCTGTCCGACGATCAGATGGATTTCTGTCATGTCACATCGGTCCGCTGTCTAGCAGTTCTATGGTCCGATTTCCCACAAGGCTTCTGACAAAAGATCAATCATAAACTGTGTAAACTGTGGTGAGCTTTTTTAAATATCATAGGACTAGTATTTCACATGTAGTGGCTACAATGTCTGCCCTGCTTAAAATATCTCTACGTTCTCTTGTATCTTTGTCACTTTATTTTATATGATATATTACATGAAACAAGAGATATAACGAGAGGTTTAAAGTATTTTCAGGTAATTTGCCCACTTCTAACAAGAGATTGATCATAGTTATGAATGAGTACAGTATTGCTGAAAATCTTCCACAGGACAGTAATTTGTTAAATGAAGTATATTGCTTTCATATTTCATATTCTCTGTACTGTTTGAGACAAAGGGTGATATTTTGTTATTAAATAAGATGCGGTATTCAGGGAATATGGTAGAGTAAAGTGGGTATTTTGTGCAAAACCAAGCAATGAAATGATTAAAAATCTTTTAATATTTATGTGGGAAAACACAAGATAAACTATTGCCATAAACTGTTAACATAAGGCATTTTCTGGGTAATACATTTACACATATACCACTGAATATGTATATGTAGCCAGTGTACAGTAGAAACTATGGGGAAGCATAAAATAATGAATAAATGTTCAGGGGCCAAAAGAGGAGGATAAAAGAAGCACAAAAACCTGCACAATGGCTAAATGTACAACGCTCAGTTCACCGTTTCATATTATTTAGAGTATATGTATTATTATTATTGTAAGGAGTTGTTTTGTTTTCCAAGAAGAACATCTTAAGAAGAAGACTGACTGTAAAACTGTGTGTTTCTGAGGCAAAGGTTGCAGAGAAAAGTAACAAAAAGTGAACTGGCAGTCATTTGTTGAAATGTGTCACTGCTCTCTCTCTCTCATTCCCCCACACACACACACACACACACACACACACACACACACACACACACACACACACTCAGCTCCATCCCTTCACAGCTTATCACTAAGTGCTCCAGGTGAGTTGGTGATTTAGACCAGTCATTTCCGAGCCCCTCTGTCTGGCTGTAATGACTCTATCCTGGGTCTGCTGGCAGGGAGAGATACTGAGAACTGAAGTGAAGTGCTGAATAGCGACTACAGGGGATGGACCCACTGCAGTGACTGGTGATCAATTAGACCCGAGTTCTTCCAACTTTTTCTTTTTTTTTTGCGAAGGGCCTCCGAATGGATCACCGTATCCGACAAGATTTTGGACTAAAGACCCCACTTGGGAAATATTTTTCGCCAGCACAATTTAGCACAGAAGGTTAGAAAGATGATTCGTGCCTCAGCACTTGTACTACCGATGCATAACTGCAAAATCCTTCACTTCTTGATATTTGTAGATATTTTTCTCTTGCTTCGTAGAGGCTCAAATAATCAATGACCAGTGGGATTTGGGGGGGAACACACTTTTGATGGTGATGTCATTACATACAGTAATACAGTAAAAAGTGACCGGTGGCATAAGCACACTCTAAGGGATGTGGTTACGTGTTTGCTGCCTCTAGATGCAACATTTTATTTTCTGCAGCCTTTTTTTTATTGACTTTTGTACTTTTGCTTTAATACTCTCCTATTATTACAGTATGATGTCCAGTGCCTCAGCCCACCTTCAAAGGGAAAGAAGTGTGTGCCACCTTTTTATACTGTCATTTTTAATATTTTGATAGCTAAAGCTTCTATATTCGTAAACAAAATACCTAAATTCTCACTTTTGCTGCCTTTTCTCTCTTTATGAAGGACCACAAAAGTCCTTATTACTCTCTCGAAACTCTAAGTTTATTTTATTTTATCACTTTATGTATTTATTTATTCCTCTTTGTTCCCTTAGTGCTTTCTAGTGATGGCTGAAATATATAATTACATTTGTTGCTCTGTGTTGTTGATCCTTTATGTCTTTGTTTGTCGTTGCCCGGCTGTATGTTCTTTTGATGGGGTTCCTGGTTTTGTGTAATAGATCCCTATCTTTGTACATTGTATTTCATTTGACCGCCACCATCTGACCTTGTTCTGACCTTTAGACCAGTAGATTTCTCAAGTGCTCTTTTCTCAGTTTTCCCCGGCTATGTGGTGTGTCTTGGTGTTTGAGTTTGGACAACACGTGTGTGTGTGTGTCTATTTCAGATGCCTGTTTGGATTAGTTGTGTGCGATCTGCTATTTATACAAAACCCTCAGGTTCCTTCTTCAAAGTATGCCACTTGTCTTTCTATCCCTTTCTTTCCTCTCTGAGATGTCAAACTCCTCTGTTACCTGGGCGCCATCAGTCTCTTGGTTCAACAATCAGTGGGTTTTTATACCTCTCATTCTCTCCCCTTTTTTTTTCTGCAGATTCCCAGTCGATCTCATTATAGAGACATTCCAACAGATAGCTGGGGAAAATATAACTCCAAAAGGTTGTTGCCAGTAGAGGAAAGATAACAATGCTCCTCATATCAGTGCAAATATCTTTACAGCATCGTTCTTGTCACCTTCTGACAAACCGTCTCATCTCCTGTGGGGCGAACACCGTGCAAGCCTTTCCTCTGTGCAGGAATGTGTCAAATAATACAAATTGTAAGCAAACTAGATGTCAGTTTGATCCCTCTGGTTGTAAAAATACAGGCTACTTGGGGGAATTGTGAAGTGATGCAAACAAACACAGAGACCAACCTGAAGTGTTTTGTTAGACTTCATAAAGAATGTCCTCCACCGTCAAAAGTGTCCTAGATGAGAATCTGGACTTCTCACAGTCAGTGCTGAATTTTCATCCCGCGGGAAGGATGGCAGACGCAAACATGCTTCTTGAAAATAAAGTTCACCTCGGCTTTCAAGTCGGAGTTTAGTGACGATTTATTTGCCTTACTTTTGTGAATTTTGCTGTCACTATCCCAAAGTTACAAGAGACGACAAAATAATATCACTCAAGGTCCATTTAGTAGCTTTTCTAGAGTGTTTCGATAATATCACATTACTGTCATGGATTCCTAGACTTCTTTTTTTGTGCTCTTTAAGGACTTTTAATCCACGTTGGCTTAACATTTTGTGTTTCAAAGTTCTTGACCTTGGAAACAGAAGGTGACAAAACAATCTCACCTCAACGTTCATTAAGTAAGTTTGAAGATAAACTTTTAAACCCCAATCTGGACGAGAAGTCCTTAAAGTGCTTGAAAAATTGGGAATCTACAAATCCATGACAGTAAGTGAAATCAAACTACTGATGAGGATCATGATACACAATTGAAAGCTGCAGAACAGCTACTAAAAGGACCTTAAGATGCGACTGTTTTGCCAACTGCTGCTTCCAAGGTGAAGAATGAACTCAATGATAGATCTGTTTCTTAAATATCATATTCAAAAGCTTGACGTGTCTTGCAGAGAAAATGGAGGAATAACCAAACTAAAGACATAAACAGACATTTACTAAACACATTTTTCTATAACACAATGTTGGGATGACCAAAAATCTTGTGTCCAACTCAAAGAACTTTGCTCTTTGCATTTACAGACTCACAAACTGTCTCAGCTGTTCAACCCTTCTTGTAAAATCTCAGTCACTATCGATTAAATATCTGCAAGCAAGTATCCAGCAATAAATAACATTACATGAGATCATTTAACATAAGTAACAAAGTACTAAAGTCATAGTTTGATATGCTGGCCTTTAACAGGCAAATCCATCTGCACATTGTGTGGAAGGGTAAAGTAAGTTGGGCCAGCCAGAGTTAACTGAACTGTAAGTGACATGAAAACACCACGAGTCATCTGTGTTTGTACACAACCTGAATGCTGCATAAGGTCAAGCTGAGTACATGTCACAAAGAGTCAGAGCCCAGAGTACAAACAATATGAAATACACAACAACCACAAGCACAGGATTTTTTTTTTATCTGATCATGTCAAAGTCAAGGGCAACTGTCAGATCTGTATTTAGAAGCCACTGTCATATATACACAGTTTCTTGTTCCTGTAGAAACGGCACACAGCATTGTTATTTGTAATTTGTATTTGAAAATGTGGTTTTAAATATTAAGGACCCGCAAACACACTACGATTAATGTGAACCGCATGCCTTAAAAAAGTTGTTTGACCCACTTTTCACATTTAAACAAATAAAATACTGCAGTTTTCCTTTCAACCAAACCTTTCCTAAGCAGTATGCAGTTATGCTCTGTTACTTCCTCGTAACGTTGTTTATATTCAAATCTGATTTGCATTAAATTCAATTGCGCCCCCTAAAATTCTTATAAAATCATCTCCCCTCTGCTTTCTCTCCGTCTCTGTGGCCATAATGAGCAGGAGCACAGTGTACACTAAATCATCCTGGAGAGCAAATTACCGTAATCTGACAGCAGCCAAGCACCTGCACAGCACCTTCATAATCACAGCACAAAACCCTGCATCTATATGTGTGTGTGTGTATGTTTGGACTCTCTCAGGGGAGAAGGTCGACTCCCAAAATACAGTGGGCTGGCAAGGCATTTAGCAGCCATCAGAAAGAGCCTGATTCTCCTCTTACTGAAGCCTAAAGGTGAAGCTTAATAAGTCAAGACACACGCACACACACACACACACACACACACACACACACACCCTCCTTGCCCACCTTTCTCGGCTGCCTGTTCGGGAAAGGGGGTTTGACCTTTATCAGATGGGAGCGCTAACACGCTAATAGCCCTGTCCACACTCCAATTAGAGCTGGTAAGAGGAAGGTTGAACAGAGCACAGTCTGCCACAAAGGATCTGACTGAGAGATGGGAATTGTACAGGCTGTCAGCTACAGAGAAGGAGAGGGGGAAAGAGAGAGGGAAAGAGAAGTGAGTATGGGGGGGAAAGAAGGAAGAGAGAAATACAAGGAGATAAAGAAAATGACAAGTGTTTAAAGGCCTATGCTGACCTAAAGATCAATCACCATCATCATCACTTAAACATTCATACAGTGCATCTGTGCAAGATGATCAAGCAAAATATTGTTTTGTCATGTAATAAGTTGCCGAGACTCAACTATCTGTATCTATCTGTAGTCAATTTTATTTATTCTACTTATTAAAAACCTTAATACAGAGGTCTTTATCACACTTGAAAAGGGAGGATTAAATGCAGATCAAGTTTTGTACTTGAGCGCATATTTTCACCTCGAGCATCAACACATCCAGGAGGTTCTGCATAATACATAAAAAGACATGTTCCAACGTCTGCTTTACTTTTAAAATTTGTTTTCACTTCATGTGCCAACTGTAGTACTTACATACTGTAAAGAGAGTAATCAGCCTGTCATATGCATTGTGTGTGTGTGTGTGTGTGTGTGTGTAGCAGAATGTGCACAGGCGAGTGTGTGTGCATGTGCAGAGCAGAAGGTTAAGTCCCCCTCTCTCCCAGCAGATTGAACTGAGCGCTGATGTGATATGAGACATTCCAAGTTATTGAACCCTGGCTGATTGGATAGTAACGGGGACCGTCCAGCCGAGCTTTATTCGTTTTTCACAGTTACACTGAGGACAGAGAGACAGTAGAAAGTAAAGCAGGTGGAGGGGGAAAAAAGGGGCAATAATACAATGAAGGCTGGGACTCTGCCTTGGG
The DNA here is from genome assembly GCA_008360985.2 of Macquaria ambigua. Classification (NCBI taxonomy): domain Eukaryota; kingdom Metazoa; phylum Chordata; class Actinopteri; order Centrarchiformes; family Percichthyidae; genus Macquaria; species Macquaria ambigua. The sequence goes on along the minus strand of VMKM01002124.1, from coordinate 60,301 downwards.
AGCATACATTAACACACTGCAATGCTTAAAACACCTAACATTATGCATTTTTCAAGTGTCGCTGCATGAGTAATTAAACAAAGGTCCCTTCCCTCTTACATTAGCATGCTTCCTGAATACAGACTGTGTCTAGAGAAATTTAACTGGACATTATTTTATGGCGCAGCCCCTTAGTGGTGAATAACTCCCATTAGAAAGACAGAGCACAACCCAGGACAGGATACAAGACAGGACACGTGTAATGGCACAAGACCCCAATTACACAAGACACATGACAAACAAAACAACACAAACCACTTTAAATAAGTGACACGACTACGGATTTTCAAGTCCCACTTCAAAGCAGCGTAAGTGCCAAACCAATTTCATTTAGTGCTATAAATGGGTTTTGCCCATCTGTTATTTGGCTGTGCAGTGCAGCAGGCACGGTGCACAGGTGGGAGGAGGGGCGCAAAGGTGGTAGGCTCATTCAAATGAGGCAGCGCAAAACAAGTTGTTGGTATTTTGGTGGCATTTGGGTTTAGACACTGTGCTGAGACGAGGCACAAAGTCACTTCGCTGGCTGTGATTTTGCCAACAACAGCAGACTAAATACTTGGAACAAATGCGTAGCAATAATGGAATAATGGTTAAAAAGTACATAAACTATTCTAATTAAACACTCTAACCAGTAGATGCGTGGTAACAGGGGGGTTGCTCTCTTATTTCATGGCCCGTCCAGCCTCCTTCGAAGCTTTATTCGTTTTGAGAGACAGTAGAAAGTAAAGCAGGTGGAGGAAAAAAAAGGGGCAATAATACAATGAAGGCCGGGTCCCATTCTGCCTTGGGAGCATACATTAACACACTGCAACGCTTAAAACACCTAACATTATGCATCTTCAAGTGTCGCTGCATGAGTAATTAAACAAAAGTTCCTTCCCACTTACATTAGTATGCTTCCTGAATACAGACTGTGTCTAGAGAAATTTAACTGGACAACATTTTATGGCGCAGCCCCTTAGTGGTGAATAGCTCCCATTAGAAGGACAGAGCACAACCCAGGACAGGATACAAGACAGACGCAGTGGCCAAGAAATGGTACAAGACCCCAATTACACAAACAAAGAAATCTAACACTTACAGCACAATACAAACCAATTTAAATAATTGACAAGACTACCGATTTTCAAGTCCCACTTCAAAGCAACGTAAGTGCCAAACCAATTTCATTTAGTGCTATACATTTTTTTTTTTCATTCCTGTACCTGTTTGTTGATTTCCTGGAACACCATGACATTGTCTGGACTGAAATGACCGGCAGAGAACGGTCAAACAAACAAATCATAGTGCATTTTCGAACCAAAGATGCTCTTGCTTGCACTAAGACAGCTAGCTCCTAGTACTGCCCACCCACCCCCAACATCTCTTTACACATGCAGAGTCTTTTCTTGTCAGAATCAAGAAAAATAAAAACTTGATTTTAGAAAGGTACTTGAAACTAGGTGATCTGCATTGAAAGCAGGTCAAAATATTATTTTAGCCACGCTAGCAGCATGGCTTAAGGGATGGCAATGTCAGTCGGTCCATTGTTCGGTCGGTACGTCACTTTTGTCCAGACTGAAATATCTCAACAACTATTGGATGGATTGCCACACGATTTGTTACATTCGTGTCCCCCACTGGATGAACTGAAATAACTTTCCCTTTTCATCTAGCACCATCAACTGGTTACTTTGTCCAGTATTTAATGTTTGACCAAACACCTGCAAAACTAATGATATTCCCATAAGCCTCAGCTATGCTGTTAGCATGTAAATGTTAGCATGTTACTGCTAAACATCAGCAGTTAGTCATTGTGAGAGTGTTAGCATTCTGATGTTAGCGTTTGGTACAGCCACAAAGAGCCGCTAACATGGCTGTAGATTCTTAGGGCCCTAGTTTTAGCTCACTGAGAGGTCGGTATTTTCCTGACCTTGAAACTGGCTTTGACTTTGGTGTGCAGTGCACGGTGCACGGGTGGGAGATGGGCCGCAAACAGGTGGGAGGCTTATTCAAATGAGCGGTTCGGAGTGGAGGCCCTATGGCCGCCCACCTTGTTTGCCTTTAAACCGCCTGGAAACAACACCAGGCTGCTACAAAATGACGCCACACACATCAGGTCGGTTATAACTTGGTATTCTGCCTGTTTACACAGGAAACATCAGGCTTATCAGTCTCGTGCATCACTGCCTCCTTTTTCAACTTTCTTTTCAACAAAGAATATTTTGGACAGTCACTGTTATCATGAAGCATGAGTTGGGGGTTGATGGTTTTTCCAGTGTTGTGAAACTAGCCTGTAGGCTATTATAGATACATTTTAATGTGTCTAAAAATACAATGAATATCTGTTGGGATTGGCGTGCAACTGCCTTTGAAAGAATACCAATTGATGGCTCTGATTTCCTCTCCTACCTTATATGTAACATTACATCACTGGTTAGTGGGCTGAAAGCATAGGTTCAACCTATAAAATAGCACAGAAATGCCTCTGCCGAAGAATAAATATGGCTGGAACAGACACTTCCAACAATATTTTTACCTACATTGACTGGAAGTTGTGCATGTTCCTTCTTTCCTACAGTGCACTGCACGGTTATCTAAAGGGCACGCAATCATGAGCGACAGGCAGAGTGGAAAAGCTTGAGTAATGCTCATAAGTACCATTATTCAGTCGCATCCCTTCTCTCTCTTTTTTACTATTCACATATTGCTGCTTTCAGGGCAATCAGACTAATGTAGACGCCCACGACTCAGTGGTGCAGGTAGGTGGGTTTAAGAGAAGAAAGAGATGAAGACAGAGAAGGTTCACAAAGAGGAGAGAGGTTAGGAGGAGAACAAACAGAATAGAAGGAAAGAGCAGAGCAGAAGTGTGGACATTTTAATATTTTTCTCCAGCATGCTCAAGGTTGGGATATGACACTCATTTAATTGTTGTAAGTGACCCAGGCCGTGATGAATGTGATAAAGAAATTGCAGAAATGAAAGGAAAGGGATGAGAGGTGGGGGGGGGGACAAAAGGAGATGAGAGGGAGATAATATCAAATCACAGGAGGAGGCGAATCAAGGAGAGACGAGTCTGAAAAGAAAGGGCTTAAAGATGTGTTGCATTCATTCATTCAGCAGGACACACGCAAACACTGCAGGTGCACATTTAAAGCTACTGATGGAAAGGTGTCATCCACCCCATTGCAGAGACGACACAGGGTTCCTGTTCTGTTCAAGAAGCATCAGAGTGATTCCTTTAAATCCCTCCTGCCCACCTATAGCCTCCAGGTGAGGAAATATCAAAGAGAGAAGAGAGGAAGCAGAAAGAGAGAGAGAGAGTGTTCAATTTATCATCACGGGGAGTCAGACTCTCACTTCTTACAACTGTGGAAAAGATAATATGCCATAAGAGTGACTTTCTATGACAAAATAAGTCAATGACTGTATATAATTGATACACAGTCCCATTATTTATCCAATGAGAGGAATTTGTGTAGACATTATAAACTGCAAAATGTGATTTTTGTCACATATTTAAAAAATCATTTTCATAAGAGAAAATGTGTTTTGCTGCTCTGTATCACTGCTTTTCATTAGCTTTTCAATTTAGTCTTCTAAACTCTTCTCCTGCAAAAAGATGGAAATAAAAATGACAAAAGTTACAATTTTTAACACCTAAATCGAAATAATGAAAAAGTACAGAACAGTAACTCTGTAGATTCTAATCGGCTCAGTTTTGATTGCTATTCTGTAATGAACTGGATTCATTTTGTCACTCGCTTTTGGAACGCAGTAAATGAGCCACTGAATTAACCTAAATTGAAATAGAGAGAAGTGACGCATGAGAGGGAAACAGACAAACTTTCTTTCATTTTGAGTGCACTTGGATAATCCTTGGAGAACTTAAGTTATTTTATTGTTGTTTGAAGTAATGCCAGTGTTGTTTTACGTTGGGATTTAAAACGGTGTCTCATTAGGGTCTGAAGTTTGAGGCTTTCACATCTCGTCAAGAAGAAAAACCTTGATAAAAACACTGAATATTGTAATTCTGTGCAATGAAACGGTCAAACCCAATTAATCATACAGACAACATACATTTCCGGTACATAAATGCAGAATTGTGAGTGATGAGTAGAGCTCAACCGACAAGTCAGCCAAGCCGATATTACAGAATGATGATAGCTTTTTGAAAATATCTGTATTGACTAGGGATGTCCCGATTAAGTTTTTTGGCCCTGATACCGACTCCGATTCGATACTTTTATTTACATAGCGGCAGAACATATGCCATGTTGATTAAATATGTATCTGGCACATTGAAATAACAGCTGTAGCCTGCTGACTTTGGCACACCTTATTTTTCAGGAGCAACTGAACCCAAATACTGAAGGTCATGGTTCAAAACTATTCAGCTGATCAGCTTAAAATTAATGATTTAACATGAATGAAAGTTTTATCTGAGAGCTTCCAACTCCTGAAATTGATATGAGGCGGTCAGCAGTCAGAGGAGACGTATCACTCTGTCGGAGTGGAGGTTCTTCCCCCAAAACTCCCAAATGTCGATATCAGTATCTGCCTCAAATTTTCAGTATCAGTCGAGCTATAATACATATTGGCAAAACTCCTTCAGAGAAGCTGAGAAATAAAGAAAGACAGTTATAAACAGACTAAGACAAGGAATGAGACAAACAAGTAAACCGGTGAAGATGAAAGGAGAGAGTATAGATGGTGAGCGAGTACATTTTGTTTAAATGCAACGCATATTAGCTGACCCATTAGCATAGCAGGTCATAGCAGCTCCTCTTTCATTAATTAGAGCCTCAATCCTCATGTGTACAATTAAAAAGGCTCAAACCCAGCAACAGTGCTAGATATGAATACACATACTAGATGTGTGTGTGTGTGTGTGTGTGTGTGTGTGTGTGTGTGTGTGTACGTACGTATCACCCGAGGGGAGTAATATACCTCACTGGTTTTTATCACTGAGTTTCTGGCAGGATACAGCCATTCCTTTATCTATCGTCGTTGTCATGGTGTCACCTTCCTGGATGACACCTGAGTAGTCTCAGTATCTCTGTGGTGACTGACATGCATCGATTCCCCCGACGAGGAGGCTCCTCTTGATGATGTCATTGTGTAGTAATTGGATTGTAATTGGTGTTTAATGGTCTGTGTGTTAATGCCGCTGGAGCCCGTCTCTGTGGAGACTCTGTCCTCAAACACAGACGTATTACGGTCCTGCAGGACTGTCATGGACTTCTGCCATCGATTTATGATTCCTTCCAGTCGCCATGATTGCATTGATTTTCCTCTACAGTCTCCCAAGGCCTTTCTTAATTGAATATCACATGACTTTATGATGTAGTCTCTTGAGCTGACACAATAATTATATGTCGGGGGCTCTTTCACCCCAGCCGATTCAGCGCTTTTCAATCCAGTGTCTTGATCCTTATCTCAACATAATGTCGTTAACATTTATCAAGTCAACCTAACTTGTAATCTCGTGCTCTCACGACTCAGTCCAGATATGCTATCACACACCAGTTGTCTGTGTGTGTGCGTGTGTGTGTGGTTTCCCCAGCCTCTTCCTGGCTTTCTGTTTATAGGCCAGCAGACACATGTGGTGGCTCCCCAGAGGCGTTGAAATCCATTAAGAATTCATCAGTGGCAAGATGGTGCTTTCTTAATCAATTCTATGTGATCTTGCAGATGCATTCAGCCTCATTGACAGAGAGAGAGACACGAAAGTGCAAGAAATGAGTGTGTGTTTTTGGAAGCTTGGGTTAAACTTATATGGGTTTTGAAGACCATTTTGTGCAGTTTTCTTTTCCATTTTCATGAGAGAAACTGAATAGTTTTCAGTGTTTTCTTAATAATTTACACTTAACACTTAATGACCAAAAGCAGGTGGACATCGTGTCACATCGTGCAGACTGGTGAAGCTGATTAGTTTATCCAATAGGAGGCCGGTTCAAAACGGAAAAGCCCGGAGAAGTATGTTAACAGGATACAATGAAATTTCACACAAGAGTTCCAACTTTATGGCAACAGTTTGGGGAAGGCACTTTCCTGTTTCAACATAACAATGCCCCCTGTGCACAAAACCAGGTCCATAAAGAAATGGTTTTCCCAACAACACGTTTGGAGAGAACGGGAATAGCCACTGAGAGCGATGCATTTTCACCCAACATCAGTGACCAACCTTGCTGATGTTCTTGTGGCTGAATGGAGCCAAAATCCCTGCAGACAGGTTCCAAACTCTTGTGGAAAGCCTGAAGATTGAAGGCTGTTATAGCAGCAGATAAATGCCCATGTTTTCGGAATGAGATGTTTAACTATCACATATGGTTGTTATGTTCTGGTGTCCACATACTTTTGGCCATGTAGTTCAGTAGTAGTCTGTGAAATAGCATTTAGAGAAGAGGTTCCCGAACTGCCCCCCTTTTGCAGATAAAGACAACCCTTTCTATGACCTCCAACAAAGAATGTTATTTGCAATATTGCATTGAAATTAACACAAAGCTGAAACTTCAGTTTGAAACATTTCACTGAAAAAAAGGGAGACCAACAAAAATGTGGGTGTGAGATGTTCTGAGCCGATCCTAACGATCAGTATCAGGCCAGTCTGGGCATAATTTAATGCCTCAAATAAACCCCCAAATGCAGATCCTTTCTTTACTCTACTGTGATAATGTGAAAAAATATTTGGGTGTTAGTGACACCTCAGTTCTGACACTTGTATTTGCAAAATACACAGATTCTCTAAGCTCCTCTCTCTTTCTAATTATCAAAGAGCAGTGGACAAAACGTTCAGGTTTGCAGCTTCTAAAATTTTAGCCATCCCTGATCGTCGCTTTTCTTCGGTTAAAATTAAAATAAAAAAGTCACAGGGTGGCAGGTCATATGAGCTGTCTGAGGCAATTAAGGTTTGTTCTGTCATAAACTTAATGAAAATTAAACTCCACTGTTGTCAGGTGTATTTGTTCTCTGCAGCCAGATTCTGTACATTTATAAGGGAAGAAGCTCCACTCTAACACATCTGCTAATGGATGTAGTCTTTCAGTAGTATCCACAGTATCCAACAGAGTGATACGTCTTCTCTAGTAAAACACTCTAGCAGATTGCTTCACATCGATTTCAGGAGTTGCCAACTTTGACTCATATCATATCAATAATTTAAGCTTGACTTAGTTTTAAACCAGGACCTCCAGTATTTGGATCAAGTACAGTAGCTCATGAAAAATGCGGTGAGCCAAATCTTCTTCTGCTATGTATATAATTATTTTCTATATAGCCTATACTGACCGTCTTTGGCACAAAGATTTATTTTGCGATGATTTAAGTTCTCTCTATATATCTCATGGGCAGCTGTGTCATTTAGGTAAATATAAGTAAGATTGGCAGATACACAATATTAAAGTATTTACTTTCTCACAACATTAAAACACCATCTGAACTACAAATGACTGACTTTGTTTTACTACCATGGCACATTTGCACCGAGACATTTAATATCCATCAAACACAAGCACAAGACAAGTTCCCCTCGAGCAACAATAAAGTTTGTTTGATCCTTGTAACAGCCCTTGTTTTTTTCATAAGATGTGTGGATGCAAATTATATTTTAATACATGGTGTAAATGGGGTCATAACACTTCATAAACACAATAACAATCAGTATATGCATGCATATTTATGTGGAACTGAATCAAAATGTCATATTAAAATAATTTGCTTGCTAATGCGAGTGCTCAAAATCATTTCAAGTTAATATTATTCCAAAGCAGGGACAAGACAATATCAGTCTTGTAGCACAGAAATATCTTTTGTGTCAAAGTTTAAACAGCTATTCTATTTACTGAGAGTTAAAACACAAAGCAAGAACAAGGTTTTGTGGAGTTCAACATGGAGAGTACCATGACCACTGAACAACAACAAACAACATCAACATGAGCTCTAATCTTCTCTCCATCAACTCTCCACCTCTTCATCTGGCTGCAGATTATAGTTCATGTCTTTTGTTGTCGGGCTTTTACCACTGCTAAATGAGGTTGCCTGAGAAACACTTTAGAGCGTAGCCCTCGGGAGGAACGGAGAGCCTTCCTAACTTTTATCTTCAATAACGCATAAACAACGCGCTCAAATGAAGAGAACAAAGCCTCGCTGGTGTTCATGCATGAAAGTGATTGGAGAAGAGAGACGAGAGAAGACACAGAAGAGGAGAACAGAGTGTTTATTTTAGTAATGAGCTCTTGTCTTCACGGTTTCCGCTTCCAGCTGGGTCTTTTTGTTCTTCTGGCTGCATTTCATGTACACAGTGGATTTAACCGAAAAGGAACTCTACCTTGTTTTGACTGGAGTTGCCAAATACCTTCTTAGACTGAGCTGTGTATATGTTAACTTGGCTTGGGGGAGATATACAGCATGTAAATTGATTACACTCGGCCAGTGGCAGCACAAGCAACGTCACGTGTTTACTTCCTTTCCTTCCTCTGGTAAAATGATCTCAGACCTCAACTGTGTACATTTGTTTTACTGTGACTTTCATACATTTGAAGACATAGTCTGTCACATTGTCTCATTTAACAACATCTGCCAAAGTCTGGCAATCTGACAAACCTCGGTCACAGTTTTTAGTCCTACATGTTCGCACATGAGACCAGGAATCATTGAGTATCACATATTATATAACATCGCCTTTTTTTTAACTTAAGCCTTCTTAAGCCCAGTACAGACCAAAGATTCGCGACGAGACGAAACTGTTTTAGAACGTCGCAGGGAAAAGTTGCAGCAGTGTGAACTGGCCCGTCTCAGCTCGACTCAAGCCGGCCGATTGGCTTGTCTGCGACTCAGCTTGTCAAGTCGCCAGCGGCTGATTTTAGAACATAAGCCACGTCTCCTCTTTCAACAGCCAATCAGCTCGTAGCAAAGTCAGCTGGTCATCTCAACCCTCTTGTTTATTTACATTTTCGCAGTTTCATCAATACTAGAAATGCAACTGTAGCAAGCTACTCACTATCACTATCCTCATGCATATTTTAAGATGCTACAAATTATATCCATATATTATAACAAAAGACACCTAAAAAGCCGGCAGTTAGAACGGGACTCGTTGCTATGGACCAATGCATTGCAAGTCTCAACTTGTCTCATTGCAAATCTTTGGTCTGAACTGGCCTTTACAGTCAGAAGTTCCAATACCAGAGACCAGAGACAGGAGAATAGATATAACTACAAATTGTGCTAAGCTAAACTCCAGAGGAAATGTGACTGCAGAATGTTTTGCATTTAACCTGTCAACAAGGCAGGCATTTAGCCCAGTTTCTGTTTTCTCATTATTGCCTTGTTACCTTGACCACTTGTTCGTCTTATTGAAAACAGCAATAGTGTTATTATCTAATAAAGCAGCAGAATGCAAGTCAGCCTTTGGGAGGCTATATCACCTCTGTTGAGTCAGACTGCTCAATAAAGTGTGAGCAAAAGGTTCAAATTGTTTTGTGTTGGTGCTTTTTTGTTTAAGCACAACAGGAGAGTTACATAAAGTGTCTAGAAAATGGTCACGACTGCATCTGAGACAAGGTGGTCCATATTGTAAGAGATCAGAGGTTAGACATTTAGCCTACACTTCAAACAGGTTGACAAGGTGGATGAAAACACTCCACAATGCAAACTGATGTGATCGTACACCTCTGCTGCAGGAGGGAAAGTGGGACAGCACTTGGGAGAGTTCATTTCAAGAGCATGGGACTGTGCAAGGCTCTGTGACATTGTTATTTTTCCCTTCTCTCTCTGTAATGATATGCTTCAGTTCGCCAGCACCTTGTCACATTGTTTTATGTCTGTCTCCAAACTCTCCTCTTTTGCTTCACAGATAAGCAGAAACTTTGTCTCGCGACGGTAACACACCAGATGTTCCACACATAAATACGACAAGAGAGAGACACTTCTTCTGTACATCCATATTTTATGAGATGAAATGTATGGGCCATTTAGGATGTAGAAAGCATATAATCAGTGGACAGCGTTTCAGTTATTTCGGCTCGGTGCTCCAGCAATGTGGTTAATGTGCTGACTTTCAGCTTTAAGGGTGTTTGAGGACTCTTTTTCAATACATAGTCTTCCAGGTTTTAATAAAATGCAGCAGATAAAGTGATTCTAAACATAACAGACAATCCAACCACAACGTTTTTTATGACCAAACAGAGGAATGTTTTGACCAGCCAAGTCTGTAACCTGACCTAAATCCCACTGATCATGTGTTTTACTGTTGCAGACCAGACTCAAGGCAAAAAGGCACCAAAACAAGAAAGACAGGAAGATGCTGCAGTAGAGCATCAGCAGGAAACATACCAAGTGTCTCCTGATGCCAGTGGGTCACACACTTAAGACTGTTTTTGAATGAAAATGATTTTAAACTTAAATAAAGTCATTTTTTTTATCTTTTCACTTTTAATTTCAACTGACATTTGCTGAGACTTGCTCCAGGTACACAGAGTCAGCAATTCATATTAAAATCCACATTAACCGCCTCCAACGGCAGCAGTGATGCAAAAACATGAAGAAAAATTAAAGCAAGCTGCAGTTAAACAATGACAGTTGAGGGCAAAGACGCTTCTCAAGAGAGATAAATCAATATATTTTGTGGTTGACCACCCATAGCTGCTCTAATAAGGATTGTTGTTCATATTCACATTCCTGAGCATAATCGATATTGACTGTATCATATATGGTTTCATAGTAGATGCAAACGCAAACTGGGTATCACTGATACACTATGAATAATAAAACGCAGCATATGTGATTATCTACATCAGTGGTTTCCAGACTTTTTTGCTTGTGACCCTTTAAAACAATACAAAGTCAACTCACGACCACCAGATTACATATTTCTATAAGTCTGTGAGCAAGCAAAGACTGATCTTTAACTTCTTAGAGTGTTTAATTGGAATAATTTCTGGAGAGCTGACGAGGTAAAACTTTCCAGTATTTTGCAAGAAAAAAGCAAAGATAAATGTCCTGAAAATGAACTTAATTTTATGGACCAGAGTGGTTTTGTTCATCTTGCAACCTGCCTCAGATTTACCTTGGGGTGGTCCAACCACTCATGCTGGAAAACACTGATCTGCACTGTGTCAAGAAAATCTAACTGAATCACACCCAAATGGCAAATATCATTATTAAAGGTAGGCAATATTTCTTTGGCGTCATTGGGCAAAAATGCCATATTAACCGTGCAGCATATTGTAATTCAAGTGGTCTGAGAGCAAACCTCTACTTCAGCCCCTCCTCTTGGCTCCGTTTTCAGGCTTCAGAAAATCTATCCTGTGATAGTAGACTTTAGCCAATCACAGGTTATTTCAGAGAGACGGTGCTTTCGTATTGGCTAAGCTACAAGAACAGATGTGCGTGCACGTCCCTTCAGACGGTGAAAGCCTGATTCAATGGTGGAAAATCCTGCCGAAAATCCTGCAACATGTGATACATTTCCAACACCTCCTTTGCCTACAGCGGTGTATAGTACAAAACAACATGTCCCAGCTCCACACGGAGCTTCAGGCTCATTATGTTTGATGCTATGCTGCTCGTAACGACGAGTGGCAAAGAGGCATGATGACAAACAGTGGGGAATAACTTTTGAGGGGGACAGTGGTGTGTGTGTGTGTGTGGTGTACTAGCCACAAGTATGGCGGCACGCACTAGTGCAGCGGCTTCTCTAGCTCTCGGTTCAAAAGACAATACCGTAAAATACAGCTCAATTGAGCTTCTGGAGCTGAATACTAACAACTTATCAGCCCAGCTTCCATCCGACTTAAAGACAAGGCTCGGCAGATTGCAGATCTTGAGGACGACGGCGTGGAAAAGATGCTACCGGCTTGGAAGTAAGAGGAGGCGGTGCGCTAGGAAGCACAAGCGGGGCAAGCGGGCTGGCAGAGGAGCTAAGCTAAGGGCAAATGCTAGCAGACCGGCTATCCCGTCACTCTTTCTGTCAAACGTGAGAGCCTTAGATAACAAAATGGACTTACTCCAGATGAGAATGAGACACCGGAAGATGAATAACTGCTGTGTAATTATTCTCGTCGAATCCTGGCTGAGGAGTGATATACCAGACTCTGGTTTACAGCTCGAGGGGTGACAACTCTTCCGTGCGGACCGTAACCAGCTGTCCGGTAAAAACAAAGGAGGGGGGCTCTGTGTGTACGTGGACAATGACTGGTGTACAAACTGTTCCGAGACTGGCAGACATTGCTCTGAAGTAGCAGAGTACCTCGTTATTAAATGCCGGCCACACTACTTGCTACGTGAATTCACAGTCGTGTTCATCGTCGCTGTATATGTTCCTCCACATGCTAATGCTAACAGTGCTCTGAGGGAGCTTTATGACTGTATCAGTTTGTTACAGAATAAACACCCAGAGGCATTGTATGTGGTGGCAGGAGATTTCAATCATGTTAATCTACAGGATGCACTCCCAATGTTTCTTCAGCATATCACCTTTCCAACAAGAGGTGATAACACATTGGACAAAGTGTATACAAATAGACGAGGAACTTACAGTGCACACCCTCGACCTCATCTTGGTGCCTCAGACCATATCTCCATTCTGCTGCTCCCTGCCTACTGTTCACCAATGAAAACAAAGAAACCAACACAAAAGACAATCACTGTGTGGCCCCCTGAAGCAGTCCCTATGCTCCAAGACTGTTTTGAAACTACAGACTGGGGGATGTTTAAGGAGGCAGCTACATCAGAGGGCATTGTGGACCTTGAGGAGTATGCATCATCTGTTTTGGGGTATGTAAATAAATGCATTGAGGATGTCACAATTGCCAAACACATCACCATCCACCCAAATCAGAAACCTTGGATGAATACGGAGGTTCGTTCACTATTAAAAGCCCGGGACTCTGCTTTTAGGGCTGGAGACACCGCTGCTCTGAAAGCAGCAAGACGAGACCTGTTAGCGGGCATAAAAAGGGCCAGATCCACTCATGCCCTTAAGGTACAAGCGCACTTCTCCTCGAACGATTCTCAGGGTATGTGGAAGGGCATCAAATGTATAACAGATTACAAAAAAGAACCTGCAAAATGCTCCTCAGATCCATCATTACCAGATGCCCTAAATGCCTACTACTCACGTTTTGAATGCCTTAACACCACAGCGCCCACTAGGTTTTCCATCTCACCGGATGAGCCCATCTGCAGTGTGACAGCAGCTGAGGTGAGGACTACCCTGCTGCGAGTAAATCCTCGTAAAGCTGCAGGACCGGACGGGATCCCAGGCAGAGTTCTCAAAGACAACTGACAGAGGTACTCACAGACATTTTTAACATCTCACTGGCACAGGCAATTGTCCCAAAGTGCCTAAAAACATCTAGCATAAATCCCAGTACCAAAAACAACATCAGTCTCCTGCCTAAATGACTACCGGCCAATCGCACTCACCCCTACAATCATGAAGTGTTTGGAAAAGCTGGTAATGTCACGTATTAGGAGTGCAATTAATCTGTCATCTGACTACCATCAATATGCATACAGGAAGAACCGTTCCACTGCAGATGCCATCTCAGCTGTTCTACATTATGCCCTTACACACCTGGAAAACAAGAACTCCTATGTGAGGCTGCTGTTTTTGGACTTTAGCTCAGCCTTCAACACCATCGTCACACAGACTTTAGTTACAAAACTGTTAGTGCTTGGGCTGCCACCATCTCTCTGTAACTGGGTTCTGGATTTTCTGACCAACAGACCACAGACCGTGAGGATCGACAACACCTCATCCTCTATGGTCACTCTCAACACAGGCTCTCCGCAAGGCTGTGTTCTCAGTCCACTCCTCTACACTTTGCTGACACACGACTGCACAGCTCACTATGCTAACAACCTCATAGTCAGGTTTGCAGATGATACAGCTGTAGTAGGCCTCATCATAAACAACAGCGAGACGGCCTACAGACAGGAGGTGGACGAACTGGTAAAATGGTGTAAACTAAACAACTTAATCCTCAACATCAGTAAAACAAAAGAGATGCTGATAGATTTCCGTAGGTCTGGCCCTACCCCTACCCCCCTCTTCATTGATGGTACTGCTGTAGAGATCGTCCCCTGTTTTAAATACCTGGGTGTCTACATCTCCAACAACTTCAGCTGGCGAACTAACACCTCCTGCATCATCAAAAAGGCTCACCAGCGCCTGTACTTTCTGAGGAAGCTGAAGAGGGCGGGACTGAACACCTCCATACTCATCTCCTTCTACAGGTGCGTTGTGGAGAGCATTTTGACCTTCTCAATCACTGTGTGGTTTTCCAGCTGCACAGTGGAGGTAAAACAAACGTTGCAGCGAGTGTTTAAGTCTGCCCAAAGAACCATGGGCTGCAGCTTACCACCCCTAGTGAACATTTACACCAGCAGATGCAAGGACAAAGCTCTCTCTATAATGAGAGACTCCACCCACCCTGCACATGAACTGTTTGTTCCTCTCCCCTCAGGTAGAAGAGACTCAACAACAGCTTCTACCCTGATGCTATACGCATTATGAACACTGTACCTCTAGAACTGCTGTGATACTAAAATGCTGCACTTTGTCTTGTTGCACTTTATCACTGTATTTATTTACCAGGCTGCTATAATGTGCACTTTATTGGCTCATTTATGTACGTGTTATGTCTTTTTTTTTTTTTTTTACTGAGACCTGAGTACACTGTTTCGTTTCTTCACTGAAGAAATGACAATAAAGAATCCTTGAATCCTTGAATCCTCATCCCGCTGCTGGACGGCGTTGCAGCTGCCTCTAAAGCCTTGGGCGCTCTGCTCTGCGGCCGCAAAGCGCTGGAGGGGCGAGGGAACGGGGGCCCCGGTGAGGCTCACGTCGTGGAGAGCGAGCCCTACGAGGTATACGGTTTTGCAGAGGTTTCTACTGCTGCCAGTCGAAGTTGTGGGTTTAGTGGGAGGGGCTTAGTGGAGTGATACGAGGCAGCAGAGAGAGAGGCGGAAGGTTTTGCATAGGTTGCACAGATTTTGCCTACCCCAGTTTTAAGTGTTAAAATAATTGGCAATAAACAACGTAAAGTTAAACATCAGAGTACTGTGAACCAGCTAACCAAGTGGTACACTGTGCCCAAATCATATGACTGGTTGTCTAATTAGTTTCAACATTTACATAAAGCCACGCACTGATGGCCTTACGTGAAATTGTATTCAGGGAGAAG
Organism: Macquaria ambigua; assembly: GCA_008360985.2. Taxonomy (NCBI): domain Eukaryota; kingdom Metazoa; phylum Chordata; class Actinopteri; order Centrarchiformes; family Percichthyidae; genus Macquaria; species Macquaria ambigua. Next base: position 45,092 of record VMKM01002124.1, on the reverse strand, counting down.
ACCAGAAGAACAGACAAGCGACCGAGTACCTGTACAAGGCTTGGTTTATTTTGTTGCTCATTTTCAAAAGTTATGTACACCCAGAAATATGCACCCAGAATAAAAATATTATGTATCTACAGTATGTAAAAGATACACAAGGAAGATTCAATTTAGAGGAGAGCAACAGCAGTACCAAGAAAAAGAAAGCCAGGAGAAAGTGTATCTTCCACCACTTTCCCACAATAGAAGCTTGAAGAAACGCCAATTGCCATGAAGCAACATTAAAATAAAAAAAAATAGTGCTACTGACAAAAAAACAACACCTGGTAGACAGGTGTAGGACCCAATATGACTGTTTTCCTCCAGGACCAGCAGAAACAAATGGCTTTAAAACAGCTTACTACCTTAAACTGCCAGCAATAGATTACTTTATATCAGATGGCAAAATCAGGAGTATCCAATTCTTTACTTTTTTGGGAGGACACATAAGTGCAGTGGCTAGAAAAATGGTTAACAGCTGCATAAATAACAGTGAGCAGCACACAAGAGTTACAGTGTTTCTTGGAGATAAGGTTATACAAATCAGCTTTTCTCGCATCATTAACTGTACTCTTTCCACATCACATCCTCCATTTTTCCATTTCTCTGTTTTGCATTTAGGTTTTCTGCATTCACAGCTGGGGTGTTTTCATATAGCCATGGCAGGGGCTGTTCTTGAAAATGTTTCTCCCGTTGTTCTTCAAAAGTGGAACAGCTTCAAGATTATGCCAACAGATTAAACTGAATTGATCACTTCTTCAATGTCTGCACTCAACACAGGCACTGAAGTGGTGTTGGCAGCCGTCTGAAAGGCCTCGTTGGGAATTTAGTTAAAAACGCAGGAGTGGACAGGAGCACAGAGGCTGGGAGTGGGGCAGAGTAACAAAACACTAAATACAAAGAATTACACTATGTAACCTCTACATCTAAAACAAAATCACATTATCCCAGTTTCCACCTTAATGTCTGGAAGTCTTTTGACCTGAAACTCACCAAATCAGTGCAAGGATTTGGCAATTTGCAGGTCAGAAGACATCCAGATGTTACAATGAAGCCTAACATTCTTGAAAAGTTCTCCATGTTGAATTAAAGTCATTGAAACAATGACTTTGCAACCCTCTGCGCCTGAAAAAATGTGCACTTTTCGACCAAATTTATCCCACTTCACTCACCAAAATCAGTACTAATTTGTGACCGTGTGTGACAAACCAAATTACCACTACACTAAAGAAGATTCATAAATTCAGTTCCAAGACATGCTCTATTTTGGTATTATCAAGGCTGCCAACGCTGAGAAACTGAGATTGTTTGTTTGACTATGATAGTGTTTACGAGGACACACAGCGGAGGGGACTCGGCATTAATTAGGAGGCTTAATGACTCAAAAGAGAAGCTATCAAAGGAAAACTAAGAACATTTAAAAGACCCAGAAGCTTCAGTCAGTGGGTACAAGTCTCACTCACCCTGATAGGTTTCAGCAGTCGTATAAAAGCATATTGAAGTCAAGGTAAAAGATAAAAGATTTATTGGGCAGGAACTTTGTGTTAAATAATTCAAAGCTGAAAGCACTATTAGGGGGAATCAGGTTGATGGACCACTAAAGAAGGAACGTGAATGACATTTATTGACAGTAGGTGATCTACACAGCAATGGATCAATTGCAGATGAGATTATGTCTCCGTCAGGCTTTGAAAAGTTGAGTTTAACTCACTGGCAAGGGCATCATTTCAGCACTTTTCAAAATCCTATTTATGCCCTCTCCATGTTTGCAGTTTCAGTTTGATTTACTCATAAAATCTCCAAACAGTTTCAGGACTTGCATTCTCCCAGTAAGACTTTTATTCATATCATATCAATATCTGAAGCTTATAAACTTATTATTTTTGAACCAGGACCTCCAGTATTTGGTAATATTTGGCATCAAGTAGCTTGTGGATGCCGTGTGTCAGATTTAGTTGGCTAATCAACACTGAAGTGTATATACAATATTGAAGGACTTGGATCGGGATCAGGTCCAAAAGAACTTGATCTGGATCACCTTGGATTATCACCGTTCAAAAAGTTTTTGGAAAATAAGCTTATTCGCTTTCTTGCCAAGAGGATTTGCGGATTGAACAAATGAGATATAACGTGTTAAATAGTGAGCTAAAGGTGCTAGTAGGCTGATTTTGTTACCTCTGGACAGAGGTTCCTGTTTCCAGTCTTTATGCTAAGCTAGCTGTAGCTTCATATTCACTGTAGTGGTATTAATCTTCTCATTTACTATAACTCTTGGTAAGAAAGCAAATAACAGTATTTAAAAATGTCAAACTATTCCTTTAAGCTTTGTGAGCAACTGTAAGTCCTTCCTCACCTATTTTGCCCTGGGTTTCGCCTCCCAGGCTACACAGATTTTGCCCTAATTATCTAATTGGTGGAGCTTATTGGGGCTGTACACAGCCTGACAGGACACTACTCAGGGATGAAAAATGACTCACCCTCCTGCATGCATTTTGGAAACCCATTTAATTTATCTTTTAATTTACAGTTGACAATGTGTAATTTATACAAATAAAATGGTCATTACAATTGAACATCAGTCAAAGTTTCAAAGAGTTCCTGAGACAAGAACTGATTTTTGGTGACTCCAAGTTTCTACATGTTTTATTTATTTTATTTTCAAGTTTGTAGTGAGAAATGTAAGAACAGCATTATCTCAGTGTCAGGTCTCATTTTCAGGGTTAGTGCATTAGCAATACAGAAATTTAGACCTTATTTTTAATTCTATTGTCAGATGTGTGGAAGGCATGATGACCAATTTCATTATAATGTGTTATACTGGTGTTTGTATTGGATTTATACAAATGTATGTAAACAAATGGTATTTACATATTTGTTTTCTGGCTGAAAAACCCCAGGCAGACCCTTGCACACTGGTACAGTACGAGGGAACAGTAGTTAAATAATTGTATTTTCCACTGCAACAGCTTGTCTGATTTGAGTTCCTCCTATCAGCTGGGCTTCCTTTTTACTTGAAGTATGAAGTTATTAACATGAATAACCTTTTCAAAACTGTCTATTTGATTAAAAATATGAGTAGAATAAATTCCACAAAAATTGTAGCAAACCAGAAGAACCAAACCCTCCCAGACATTTCCTCCCTCCCTCAGTGGCCGTGGCTCAGGTAAATCTAATTCAGTTGTTTCTCTCAAGGTTACGCAGAGTGCACATATCTCTGGTCCAAAGCCATTACTCAGGACCTTTCCAGAGGAGCTGCAGCACTATTTTGTCACAGTAGAACAGAGACAGAACCAGAGCCAATATTAGTAATGTACTCTCCTCTACCAACTCACTGCGTACTGTGCGAGTGTGTAACAATGACAGTGAGCAAGTTAATGTATTTTAATTTATGCAGGCACTCAACAGTTTTGCCACTTACAGCTAAAATGCCAATAAACACATTCTTTAAATGAATGAGTCATGAATAAGAGAGTCAGTAAGGAAGAAAATACAGCAGTGAGTGGGTATAAAAAATGAGGAGTGACTAAGTACATGAAATAATAAGTAAGAGAAGATGAATGAATGGGTGAATTTGTGATGGAATAAATGAAGTGAGATTAAAACAAGAAGGGAAGATAGGAGTAAATAAACAAAAAACTGGCAAGAAAATAATTCTGAGTGTGAAAATGAACGAGTTAAAATTATCTCTCTCCTCCTTCTTTCTCTTTCCATCTTTTCAAATCCCCAAATGTCCAGAGGCGGCTGAAAATGTGGACCGGAGGAGGAGAAATGTAGGAAGCGAGTGACAGCGCCAGCCGTTATAAAGATGACTGATGTATGTAGCAGATGGGAGAGTGTTTTACGACCTGTACCGGCACTCCATTTAAGTGTGTGTAAAATTGATGGCCAACCATAATTGACCTCTGTAGCCACTACAGTACTGAAAGCTGTTCTTCCACTTTGAGGAAAGAGGGGAGAGTTCTTTTTCTCTTTTTGACACGGGCGGAGTGTTTGATTTATGTAACTCTGCGGCAGGTTGGCGTTTCAACATCACAGGCTTCTGATGGATTTTTTCTTTTTGTGGAAGGAGAAGGGGAAGAAAAAGATAGAAGAGGAACGGATGAGAGGAGGCAGAGGAGATTAGGGAGGGCGGGAGAATAAATAGAAAGTGGAGAGAGGGTGGGAGTAGAGGGAAAGGGAAAGGAAGATGGGAAGAGCAGGACAAGAAATGGAGAGAGAGGAAAGGAAATTGAGGAGAATGGAGAAGAGGTGAGGAGGAAGAGGAATATAAATTGCGAAAGGAGGTGAGAAGAGGAAGAAAAAAAAAGAAATGGAAGAATGTGACAGGGGGAAAGAGGGATGGAAAAATTCAGTAGATTTGCAGTAGCCGAAGGATATTTGTCACCGTGCAAACCTCCTCAAGGCCATGACTACCTGGGATAATGGATTCTGTCATATACACCCAACTATTGACAACCTGCATCATCATATTGGACATGTTTCATGGCCTGGGTGTCATATGGAACTACCTCTGCTCTGTGAATAATATGACTTTATAGAGATACTATATACCATATTAAGTACTGAGCTACATGAGCAGCTTGCAGACACCATGACAGCAAACTCAGACGTATTATCCTCCATTTGCCAAATACTGTACGTAATAAGAAACAAGACCGAAAGGCTTCAACACTGTTTTGTAACAACTCCCCACCTATTGAAACACCTATTGTCAAGACCCCATTATCAAGTGCTGCAATGATTGAGGACGCAGTATGCAGTAAGCATTGCAAAAGCAGAGGATAGAAAGTTTTGTTTGAAAGTCTTTCCCTTAAGCAGAAGTTAGAAAACACATCTTTTTCACACTGTGACAATATCACATAACGCTTGACCATCGCATTAGAATGGATATGTTCCAGCTGTCTTGTGCATTGTTTTTACACATTTTCTATTGTTCGGCCTGACATATTCGGTATGTTTGGAAGCCTTGGTGTCGTGGCAACAATTGGAAATCAATTCATGTGGATTTTCATCACTGCTTTTCTTTCTGCACAACAGCTCTTTGTGCTGTAATGATGGACCCGCATGGCAGGCTTGGCAGGGGGGTCCAAGAGGTTTTAAACCAATAAAAAAATATAAAAATGTCATCCCTCTATTTACTCAGCTTCTAACCAGTTCTCCTAAATGCTGTTTATACCTACAATACATGTGGGTAGTGTGTAATGGTAATAATGTCTTTGAAGAGTCATCAGAGGATACCTGTGCAGTAAGTGCCAAGTCTATTCTTGAAGAAGTTTAGCCTTACAGAAACATTTACACCTTGACTCTAGTGACTCAAGTGACTCTCACATGAAACCCACATGGCCTAATGATGGTTTAAACGTATATTTACCTTGTTGCAGTTGAAGGTGTCCTGTCAACTGTTTTACAGATGTCTCATTTATAATTGCGGTATATGAGGCACCCTGGTAGCCTAATGGTTAGGGCACATACCACATAACCACAAGTGCATGGTTTGAATCCCCACTGGGGGACCTTTGTTGCATGTCGTACCCCTCTCACCCCATGTTTCATGTCTCAAATAAAGGCAAAATTGCCTAAAAAATAAAGGTGGTCTATGGTGAAAATGCTTTTGAGCCACGGGAGATGGAGACAAAATGTTTTGTTGCAGTAATAGTTGGCGAATGGGGCAAACTGGTGATGAGGCTGACTGGCTGGGCCCTTCCAGCTCTCTTAATACAACCATGTTAATGACACACAGTGACCTCAACAGCTATCAATGTGTGAATGACCCTGTGGAGGTTAAATACCTGGAACTCAGATCAGAGGCTAAACATCTTTGGGAATCTACAGCAAGTCCTGTCGTCTTTGTCTTAACGAGATTTTACTCCTATGGATAAAGTTATGGCATTTGCTTCTATCTGAATGGAGAATTTTAGGGCAGTTTGGATCAATTTTCTACAAAGACACAAGCAAACCCAAATGCCTGATCTCCTCTCTCCCAGAGTTTCTCATCCTTCAGCTCAGTGAGTTGAGAAAAACACTGGCAGGATTTGATTCCCATAAGGCCACCCAAGCTAAAAATGCACAGGCATCCATAAAAAAGCATCTCATATGTTAGTTTATCATTTTCAACATAATGTGTTAAAAAAAGTTGTTGACTTATCCATCTGACTCTTACAGCAGGCAGCAGTTAAACATAAAGTTTAACACAGCAGCGACAAACATATTGCTTGCTACAGGCTAATTTATAATGAGACCATCTAGTGGAGCTCAGCAGAGTACGGTGACAGATTCAGATTCTACTTTATTACCATGTCAACATACAGAAATAGATTCGAACTTGCTTTAGTTAACAACAAACAGCAGGCAGATATTACCATAAAAAAACATAAATGCCTATTTCATAGTTCATTTCACCCAAAGCATCTCAAGACATTCAAATGCACCACTACTACTAATGCACCATGTTATAAAAAAAAACAACATGCAAAAACTACAAATAACATTAATTGCTCCACTCTGGTGCATTGCAGAGAAAATGTCAGATTCTGGTTCTCAGGGGCCTCAGGATCAGTGCTGGTTCCAAGCCAAGGTGTTCAGTCAGAGTTTAAACAGAGCTGGCAGGGTGGAAGGAGTCTGTGCACACCTTTGTAGTTTTCTGTTGGATAGCTGAACAGATGGCAGAAGGGTTGCTACCTAATAATCTTGTACACTGTGTGACACTCCTGAGCAGTTGTCTTGCTGAGCCGCACTTTACAACGAGGACAGGAAAACACACGCTGCCGCGAGCTAAAAGTGTGTCACGGCTCCTCGGCTATCCAAACTTTTTCATCCGCTGTGGGAACTTAATGTCTCCGATGTAATTTGTTAATCAGACTTCCTGCTTCAGTGTATGGTCATGGCAATGGGGATGATGGTGCACAAAAACTCGATCTTCTAAACCTTTTAGCAGATGATCTACACCCTCCACGCTCCTTAGTGTTTTCAACTGCATCATCAAATTACCAGTTCACTAACACACGTCTTTCTTTATTGTTCTTAATTGTGAATGCATACAAAGGCAGATTGAGATACCTGCATTGATACACAGAGAGTCAAAGGCAGCTGAAAGAAAAACATCTGCAGGGGACACCAGCGTTTGAAGTCAAAAGCCAAAAAGCTGTGTCCAAATTTTTATTCCAATTTAAATACGTACTGAATTATTGGATTGGTACATACATTTGTGTTATGGATACATACTCCACATACCAAAACTTGCATAGCATTAAGCCCATGTAATGTGACGAATGTAGACACAGCCAAAGTGTGCATCTACATCTCATTTCTCCCCAGTATAAAACTTCAGGCATGTGGAAAGCAGCCATTTAACCCTCTCCTTCCAACTGCATATTTCTCACTATCATTAATGAAAAATCAATGTGAACATTAGAAGGCACTGATGAAACATTAAGCCAAATGCAAACCTGTACTTAATGACAACAAAAAAGTCCAATCTGCATCTGAAATTTGAGAGAGATTATATAGAGAGTGCTTTCTTTGTAGAAGACTACGTGTTCTGTTGTTGCTAGTTTGCATTTACACAGAGAGAAAAAAAAAAGGACGTGCAACTTTGTAATGAATTTCTGAATTTATGTTCATGTCAACAAGCCCTGTAAGTGCTTTAGTACGACACACAGAAGAGTTTTCTGACCTGACACCCCTATCTTCAGGACGATATAATTTTTTCTCTGCCTTCCAAAACCGTTACAAATCACTGTGGAAAAATAAATCTGTTTTGTGATGTGACAACGCAACGGTTACGGTTTGGTTATGCTTTGGCACAAAAACGACTACATTATAACTCGGTTAGGTTTAGGGAAACCTTGTTGAAATAACTAGTAAGTTAAGGTTCGGGAACAATCGTGGTCATGGTTAAAAGAAACCAATGTTGACTGTCGGTAGGAAACGGGAAACTAACTGCAGTGTCTCGTATTAAAGTGAAATGTTTTGTTGATGCATCCACCAGACCTCCTCCATACGCAGACTTTGTTGCTCCAAACCAACGTCACCATCCGCTAGAGGACTTTGTCACTTGAACGTAAACATATGTTGTTTTGGGGCACTTGCTGAAATGCCTGATGCTGCCATTTCTTTTTGGCCGGACAAGCTCATTTCAACTCATCAATTAATAAGCCTCTTTCACAGCAGACATTTTCATAGTAGGAAAAGCACAGGTGTTACTAATAAAATTAACAATGGCTCCATTCTATTCAAGTGTCCTAGTAAGGCATGACGGTGAGCCAGCATGCACAATACCAGGACCCTGAAACTGAAGGAGCTAAATGGAATTCAACCATCGAGTCAGTTTTTGAGGGGGCTCTGGTTTTATTCATCAAAGTTACCCAGATCACCCAATGCAAATCTGCTTTTTAGGACAGATCCCACAAGGTGGGATCTGCTTTATTTGAGCACAAACTAAAACATCAAACAAAATTCCCAGCTTCAAGTCCTCAGTTTGACTTCCCTGTGCCTCTTGTCCCGCTTGCTACATGTCCTGTTTTTACTTATAGTCACAGCCTCACTGCAAATGCCAGAGACTGAGCGCATGGTTACTGGCATATTTATCAGGCTGCTAATCAGCCTGATGACCTGCAGCTGTGCCTCTTTCATGGCTGAGCTACTCTGGCTCTGCACCTAAAGCCGTCACCAACACCAGAACTGAAATCACACCCCTGCTTCAATTACTTTTTAAATTGGGTAAGTCAGTTTTTATTCTAGCATTTTATGCTAGAATAAAAACAATGGGTGCAGTTGTCTTGGCTATGTTACAGTGGCATCCTAATTTGATACATTTTTAACACAACAAAGATGTGGAGTGCCAGATATTGTATTTTCAATTTTCATTTTACTACAAAATTAGTACAATATTTGATTTTAACCCGTGTGACCCATTCAGAGTGTTTTCTCAGCAGGTGACACAATACCAGTGCTTTACAACAACACTGAAAACAAACAACCAGGTGTGGGGAGGAGAAAAGCACTGATTTGTTCAACAAACTCTGAACAAAACAGATGGTGAATTGTTTGATTCACCTTTCTATTGAACAATACCACGCTGAGCAAAACCTACTGTTACACCCTTAGGCCATTTTCACATAGAATCCGGCGTTGCGGCGGTGTGGGAGTGTCTGATACTAACCAGCAATCACAGGTTGAAGACCAATACAAGCCAAGCCACTGCATGGTGATTAACGTCTTTGTGCTCCCTCGTGGCAGCGTTGAACAGTTGATGTACAGTAATCACGGAGCCGATCGATCAGTCTCTCGTCCATCTTCACAGTTGCTCAGTAAACAGCGGAATATTAAGGTAAACAGCTAATGCTACAAAGTAAACAAAGTTCTTCTTCACCTGGGCGTCTGCTGGTCTGATCGCCGGCGTGATTGGCTGCCGCAGCGTGACGTTGTATTGCGTTTCTCCAAAAGTTGATTCTGTTTTAACTTTTCGCTGCAGGCAACTGCGTTTCTTTGCGGCACCCCCTTTGGCCCGCACCACCGCAGCCTGAACGCAGTACCCTGGTTCAAATGAATGGGAAAATCTGCGTTTTCACCGCAGCGCCTGATTCTATGTGAATTCCACCTTAGTAACAGTATGGCACAATATGAAAAGGAATTTGGATAACTGGCTGACTGTTCATACATCAGTCAGCGTTTGCCTGCTGAGTGGCTCTAACATCTTAAAAATCAAGATTAAGTGTTCCGAGATTCTGGGAGTATTTTACATGCTTCAGCATCACACCGCATTTAAAAATAAACACGAGGAACATGTTAGTTTTTAAGTACATCGAGTGACTACAAAATGTGCTTATTCCCTTAAAACTTTCCATATTTGAACTGAAGTCACTGCTCTTCCAATAAGAAGAATGTTCCCAAGCTGCATCTCCTTCATTTATTCCCCTGGAATCTTAACAGCCACTCTCCTATATGTAAGTTGAAGTGGTCTCTATGCACTTCTCATCCACTTGGCTTTTGTCATTTAAAACACAACTGAAAGCTTCAAAACAACAGTGAGCTGGGAGGACATTTTCACATTTGAAAGCCTGGTTGAGTGCTATAATAAATTCAGGGAGTGTGCCTTTAAAATAAACAGTGCATGGGTCATTTGCATGTTTAATTATGTTTAACCTTTTTTTTCCCTCACGCATGGAAATTGAGCTGTTTTCTAGCTAAAAAAAAACAGCTTCACATTCACACATTTATAATGGATGCTGACCATATTTTCAAATCCCCAAACTGGGACCCTTAAGTCAAGCATGTATGCGCTTATGCACGCACCACAGGCGTTTAAATCAGGATGGGGGACAATTATTTCAGCGCTTAGCACACCTACCGAGCACACCTTTCAACACCATGGACGTCACGAATGCAGAGTTTTCGTTGCCGGGTACTTCACGAAGAAAGGAGTAAGATTCCTGGAGCTCTTTAGAAAAGACTGACTCGGCATGACATCTAACCATACTGACAGGTTCTGCCAGAAAGAGCCACAAGTGTCACTATGACGCTTGCCTATGACTCAGCCTAGCAACAGCCTTGACAGCGACACACTGATTGATTGACACACATACAGATAAATCAGTGTTGAATTCAGACATGTGGTGCATTGTTTATGTTTTTATATTGGGTTAGGTAATAATGAGTGGGACAGAACATAGTAAACATCTATGTAAATTCTGAAAACAAGTACTATATTATAATTAATATTTTAATTGTGGTGAAAACCGGGACAATTTAGTGTTTCACAGATATTTGTCACGACTCGGGACACCCAGCGTGAAACCGGGACAATCCCAGAAAAACCGGGACGTCTGGTCACTGTATGTCTGCTGGAGCAGCTCAGGATTAAGTGCCTTGCTCAGGTGCACCTCAGCTGCATAACTGTTCAGGAGGGAAAACATGTACATGCAGACCCAGCACGGCTCACACAACCACTTTTCCTTGCTTCATGCTTGTTATAATATTGATCTGTAGGTGCGTTTCAATACGAGGTGTTGGGAGTGAGGATTAAAGCAAATTTTTAGTTTGTTTTTACACTGTTTGTTCTTGGAGATCTATTTTGCATGTTAATGATATCCCATTTAATTCTACCCAAATATAATACATAAGCAAAAAAAGAGCTGGAAATGAGAAATATCTGATGGACTAATGTGAAACTACACATGGCAATAAATGAGCCTGATTCCATTAAAGTAGTTGGTATCAAGGTGATTCCTGAGTCCATCAGTGAAGGGCAAAGACCTCACCTTCACCTAAACAAATCACCTCAGCATTTCTAGTTCAACCCTTAAAGTGACAACATTCTCATAAAAGTTGTATTTTGGGAGGCGTCTTGTTTTTGTTTTACTTTAACACCCTGACGAAGGCCTTTAGCCAAAACATGATGGTGTCAGCTGTGCAATATTAAAGGCTTTTTTATTATATCTAGTACTCAGAGTGCCTTGGACTTTTCTTTCTTGTTTTACAATACATAAGCATTTGCAAGGAAAACATAATCAATTGTTGTGATTTAATCTTCTAAGTGCGTGTCATGGGATACTTAGGCAAACAGCAGCTCCAAAACTTAAAAGACCTAGAGTCGAACGCCACTCCAACACTGTAAAACATTATGTCTGTAGTTTCTTTAATCATTTTAGTCAGGATTTAGGTTGCAGAACTTAGTTACGTCCACTAGCCAACTTGTTCAAGTGTGTCATAACCTACAGTTGACTGCTGAGTTTAAAATAAAAGTTTACATTCCTTCCTCAAGCTGTTTGGATTCACTGTAGAGTTACTGTCATCCCTTTTTTTTTACAGGTTGATGAAATGTAGAGCCTCCTAAAGTAGAGCACAAACAACATATGCATTTAAGATTTTACAGAGGAGGGGCTGCTCTAAGGCCCACACACACACACACACACACACACACACACACACACACACACACACGCCTCTCCTTTGGCTGAAACACTTATTGGGTATGTATTCCCAAACCGAATGCTGCACCTATAAACAGAAAACTGCTTTGTCAGCTCCGTCTTGTCATTTTCATGCACAGATTTAGCGGCTGCAGTTTGAAAGTTCCTGTGCCCTTTGAATGTGACACAGTTTCACCGTCAGCTGCAGCCGGAGAGTGGTGAGAGTGTAACATTCAATGTTTATTTAATGGAGTTGGAGAAGAGAGTCACAAAGTTTGTCCTCTGCCTTACATCAAGGACGTGCTTTTGAATTAGCTTGATCAGTGGAAAGAGACTTGCAGGTTTGAAAGACCTGGACCCACTTGAGAGAAAGCCATTGTTCTTGCCAGTTAAGATTAAGATACAATAAAAACACAAAACAGAAGAGGAAGTGAGGGTCAGTGCTCACTAGTGGTATGCACTGATTTTGTGGTCTGTTCCTAGATGCTAGATACACAGATCTAAAACAGCTGGTCTACATACAAACATTACAGCCATTTGTTAGGAAACGTCTGCAGTCTTCTCCTAGATGCTGAATACAGTACGTTACACTATTTGCATAATGCTTTGCATAAACAGTTGGATTTCTTGGTGCAGCCACAATTCATCATCAAAAGTGCTCATTTAAATTGTGCCTGCTGTTGGGAGAATTTGGTATGTAGCTTGGTACAACATGGCGTATTTTATTTGGATACATCTTTCTATTTTGGTCTTAATTTTACTGAACAGAATTTCAAGGTCAGGTAAACACCAGACTGTCTTCACTCAGATATTTAATGATATCAGGAAATATGGAAACTGAGTTCTTGTTCGGTCACTCGTGTAAAGACATTAAACGTTGATGGGTGGACAAGTTCATCAATTCTATATATATATATATATATTATTTTGAATTACAAAAACCCATACTGTATCATATTAATCTGCTTTTGTATCGTACAGACTACGCGCTTATCTGGTAGTTCCGGCTCCCCTTTAAAGTGAAAGTAAAGAATATTTTCGTGTCTATAAAGTTTGATATAAACACCTCCACCACCACTACTCACCCTGTGGCTAGTTAATAAAACTTTTACATTTGCTGTTGTTACAAACATCCAGTGTATGGCAGGTTTTTACCTCCCAACTTTACATCATGTACCCTTTTGAAACTGTTTTCATCCAAAATAAAAAATAAATCATCTTAGGGTCAGCTATAGTTGATCCTTTCAGCCTGTTTCATTTCCTTTCCTAGTGTGGCTCTGAATTTCCCCCCACAAATCTGATTAAATTTAAAGTCTTGTTTTACTGTTTGATCGTCCGTTTGTCTTAATACATTCATATGAAGTGCAGCAAAAGTCAGAAAGACTGAAAGCACCGCAAAGTGTGACTGTGGAAGAGTTTAAGGGCATTTTTAGAGTGAATGAAGAGGCAGTTGTGAGGGGGACAAACAGATCTGAGGTGAGTCAAGTGGAGCTGAAGTGAAAATGATAGTGAATTTGATGTGGAGATAACAGGATGAGCTGACACTCCAATGGCTGCTGCTGCTGACTGGGAGAGTGAACAAATTTAATGAATAGAAGGAAAGACTTTTTACTTGACTAGACTCCATTTTGTCAACACAATTGGGTTTGTTTGTTTTTTTGCAAATACAGCACAGCCCACAGGAAGGTGTCAGGCTGCTCTAGTTTTTTTATTTTTGTATCAAAACTCACTTCAGGAAAGACAGCACAGTGAAATAAACTTAATACCTGCAGAAGTCCTGCAGTGGTGTGCAGAAAAAACAGAAAAAGAAAGAATATGGTATAAGATACTGCAAAGTAAACAGAATTTAAACATTTTTCACAGCAAAAAGATGAATAATGGTTTATACTGATGGTGTGTGATATCATAACCCTCTGAGTTAAACCTCTGACCATACAAATATCGATTTGTCTTCATCCAAAATTGGGTCAATGAAGAAATATGAGGAGTGCTGCCAGCTCGTCAAAGTTCTGCTGTTTGAAGAGGCATTTAGGGACTAATTATATATCAGGACAACTTTAAATTTCAAGAAAATTGGCAGCTCAGCCATCACTGAAGAGCAGTTCTGGGGCTGCATAGATTAAAAGTGCCGGGTAAAACCTGAAGAAAGATTGCAGTATGTGTTAGAGCATAAACTTGTAGGTACGGTGCACAGCTATGCAGCAAACTAAACTCACTTCAAATAAAGGTTGAAGAGGATAGGCTTCTAAAGTTTTTACAGAAAGCTATTTTTAACTTGTGAAAACCTTAGTAGAGCTGCAGCGATTAATCGATTAGTCGTTTGAAAGAAAATTAATTGCCACCTATTTTGATAATCAAGTAATCATTTCAAGTGAAAATGTCAAACATTTGTTGGTTCCAGCTTCTTAAATGTGAGGATTTGCTGCTTTTCTTTCTCATTTCTGACAGTAAATGAAGAGTTTTTGAGTTTTGGACTGTTGGTTGGACAAATGAAGCAGTGAAGACGTCAATCGATTAATTGTGAAAATAATCGGTAGATTAATCCGTAATGAAAATAATCTTTACTTGCAGCCCTAAATATTAGACAACTTATTGAATGATAGTGATTATAAAGCAGAAAATAATGAGACTCCATAAACAGGAGTTAGAACGAAGGTATTGCAAAAATGAGTTGGTACAGTAAAAAGGAAACTGGATTCATAATAGACTAGCAGTACAATTAGTTATACTCACCCTCATGCCAGGAAGGAACGAAGTATCATCAGTGGAAGAACAACATTAAGTCTCCATCAAAGAACAACACAGTAATCAAGTAAGCCTATATATGGAGTTCACAAGAGTAAAAGTTAAGTACACAGGGTGTAAACAGCACATAAAATGCCTGATGAGGATTACCAAGAAACACTTTTAGAAGCCACCCAAAAATCCTGCTTTGAAAACAGTTGCAGAAAACAAATTTAAATATGTTCAGCTGTAGAAGTAGATGATCAGACAGGCGAGTAGGTGGCTGATTAGCCAGAAACTGGCACTTTGGGAACCCCCTGCAGAAAAGGTCCTGAGTCCTGAGTGGACAACTTTTATAGGAAAATGTCTGGGGACATGCGATACTGACATGTGAAATTGTCAAAACATTTACACCTAAAAGAGGCTAAATATCAATAATAATACTCATGCTAATAATGCTAATAAAATGGTGTAACATCTTATAAATATCAGATATTCTCCAGAGCAGAACGTCTTTGCAGGCCTCCACTGTTTGACTGTTTGTGACTGTTTGACTTGCTGTTTGTTTTTTTTCCTCCAGTCATCCTGTCTGTTTATTTCTGCCTCCATTTCTGATTCCCTCTGTTAGTCTGATTCTCTGGTTGATCGTCCATGCCTCTCCGGCACTTGTTTGCGTCTTTGCCACTGTGTACAGCATGTCCTCATTACTAAAACATCAAGCGTGCTGCATTAATGCTCCCTGACAGCCCCGCCTTGCCTCCATTGATGTATGCTTAGCTTGACATTTCTCCAGGATCCCCAACCACGCGCTCCCCCGTTTCCCCACCGGCCTCCTGCACCATAGGGTGGAATTGTTTGTTTTCATCTGTTTGTGTCTGTCTGCCACTCTGTGTTTGTCTGGACTCTGTCCCCCTGTCCCTCTGTGTGGACGTCTACAGCACCCCTAACCTTATCCCAACCACAACATCCCTTACACATCATTGCTTATAGCGCTTTTTCTGCTACTTTCTTACATTCATACACTGGCTTGCTGCCATTATTGCATTAGGGAGTATTAAAAAAATCAATCCCCTAGGTTAGTCATTCATACACTTTGAATCTTGTAATGTCCAACAAGCATTAAATATTAAAGATGACAAGATAGTGTATTTCTGTGAATCTTGCAGTCGTCTTTCTCTGCTGTCGGATGAATTATGCGACAGAAGACTCATGGACACTTAAGTGAGGTGAGCTTCAACTTGATGCCTACTGGGCGCCAAACATGACAAACGGATTGAGCTGGTTCAGCTGTTCCAGCAAATTTTGGACAACCCTGAGGATTTTAACACCAACACTGTGCATTGTGCAACAGGCCATCTATCTTGGCAAGGAAGCTCTTACTTTTTTACTTTTCATTTTCTTCTGTGTCTTGTGATTTTGCTTAAGTGTTCTTTAAAATTCCTCTGCCAGAGTTCTGCACTGAGACGAGTGCAGGGGCAATCTGACATCTTCTGGCATATTATGTGGAACACAATATCCCAGTATTAATTTCAGAGAGCTGCACACAACTGTGATGAACAGCATCCCTACACAATAACAAATCAGTGCAGTGACAATCAAACGCTGCTGTTTGCTGCATTACTTGATCCACAGCTATTCAACCAATGCAGGCAATCCTTCCTCAAGACAGCATGACAGACAGATACTGTAGAGCTGGATGGATGCAGAAAGCTTTCAAAGTCTCTGGAAAGACATTGAAAATTGAAGCAAGGACCTCATGCAGATTGACAGATATTCTTGAACCCGTCAGACATTTTCCATCACACACAATTCTGCGTACAGAAGAATGTTTAATTAGAAAAAGAGGTAGGACAAAAAAGTTTATTCAAAAGCTCAACATTCAACAACTGCCTTAAATCATACAGAATATAATGAAAAGAGCCAAAACTGAAAAATCACGTGCTGAGAGGAAGTGGGTCCCTGAAGAGGATAAACTACAATATAGCGTACAGCTAAAACAATTAGTTGATTATTTAATTAGTTGGTCCACACATTAACCAAAATACCAAATATTTACCAGTTCCAGCCTTTTAGTTGTGACAATTTGCAGCTTTTTGTTTCTTTCATATCATTTAACATTGAATATCTTGAGTTTTGGACTATTGATAGGACAAAACAAGCCACGAGCAGGAGCACAATATTCCATTATAAAAATAATTGTTACTTGCAGTCCTGATACTGTATTATAATATATTTAATGTAAGGAGTAATAGCAGGAAATTACAAATCTGCAGTGTAAACTGACTTAATAATACATAATGGTGTGTGTGAACATTGGTGTTCAGACAACCAGAAACACGTATTAATCCATTTGACTGTAAGAGCTTCTTGTACCACTGTGGCCATCAACTGTGTGATGTTACTATCTATGTCAGTGTGCATGTAGTCTGCTGTTGCCAAAACCACCTGGTAGCTAATTGCTTCAGTTACAGCCTGCTGTCTTTAAAACGGCTGAGCCATACAAGACATCGTGATGACACACTGAGCCAAGCCTCAGGCCAAAACGTCCGTCTTCTGCCCTCCCACTTTCTCTTCACTCTTGTCAAAACTGTTGGAAGGAATTTTGCGTAAATTGTTTTATTGCACCAGACAATTAAATTGACTCGTGAAATGCACCTCGTTCTGGATTCTACACTCTGGATTTACATTAGCAGGAGACAGTGAATATGTTCTGTATGTAATGCACCTCCAGCTGTATATTGTCAACATCTGGACACCTCAAATATAATAGCCGACGTCTCTACACATTATTGTGTGTATGTAGTATGAGTCACATATGGTTATATAATGTAGTTCCACTGTTGATTAAGTCATACACATATAATGACTAACAAACAGTAAGGCTCGAACAGAGAGGTGATAATGATGGTGATGGTGTGGCTGTAGATCATTTCCACAGCATTAGTAGAGCATATGGGTTTGGGGACTTGTGCAACTGATATTGTTGTCTGAGACACAAACTACATCCTACATTGACACTGTATATAAAATGATGTCAGCACAATTGCCCGATACAAAGGAATAAATATAATTCCAAAAAATATTGAGCTAGAAGAAAATGAAAACTTCCAAAGTAGGAATGGGCAATATGAAACCATGAAACGATAGAAATACATTTTGCTGTACAGTTTCTAACAATGTATAAATCCCTCAAGGGCATTTGATGCCTTTATTATAAAGCAGAGAGTAGACACATGGCAAAAAACGCGGGGAGAGAGAGAATGGGAACAACATATGACAAAGACGGGTTACACCCTTGACAGGTCGCCAGTCACTCACAGGGCTGACACATATACCCCCTTTCCACCACCGCGAACCTAGTGCTAGTTCTGGGCTAGTGCTAGTGCCGGTACCTTCTAAGAACCGGTTTGCTTTTCCATGGGCTAGAGAGCCAACATAGAGCCACGTCATTACATCACTGTAACGCTAGCAGCAGCTTCAATCACAACAGCAACAATGGCAGATGACATTGTCTCTTTACACACAAGTGTTGCTCCTGGCTTGTTGCGCGTGATTGCTATGGTTCTTATTAACACTGAACGTATGTTTTTTGTTGGTTTCGTTGGTCACGATAATCCTGCCTCCAGACCCTGACGTAAGCGGTTCTTGGTTCTAGACCAGCAAAGTGTTGGTGCTGCTCTGGAACCAGTTTTCCTGGTTGAAAGCCAGTTCATTGGCTGTCGAAACACAAAAAACTGGTTCGAGATTCGGCACCGGCTACGAACCAGCCCTCAAACTGCCTTGGTGGAAAAGGGGTAATAAGGGGTTTCTGTTTGTAATTTTAATATTACGATATAAATCAATCCTCTGTTGTACAGTCCTTCCACCCGTTTTACGTATAAACCACCAACCTCTCACTGGTACCATGTAGCAACACGTGAGTTGTTTTGTCGTACTATTGTCAGTCTGAACGCAGCCGAGCTGAAACAGTAATCAGTACTGGACTTTTATTCAACAATGAATAACTCTAATGGGATGCCCATGTTGCTCTGTTTCTGCTGGACGTGTAAATAACATTTAGCAAATGTTTGCTAACACATTAGCCACAAGACCTTTATAAGGGGATTGTACATCAAGGCTCAGTGCTGTGCTTTTGTTTTGGAGTCTTACTTCCTGCCCTCTGGCGGTCAAAGTCACTTGCATCTTGCAGCTTTAATAAACATTGTTATTTCCCAAAAGCATTCCAAAGCCTCTACTAAATCACTGAGATATGCCTACTTAATGCATATCCATACAAAAAAAAAAATAAACAGCTGTGTACCTCCAGCATATGTGTCCTGCCAGATCTCTGGAGCCATTGTTACGCAGCGAGTAGGGAAATGTCATTGTTCAGTGCAGCGCCTGGAGGAGGGTTGTCATACACTATACAGATCTCTGTTTGTTTGGCTTATCCTGACAGGACCAATTCATCACTGCTGGGCATGTTGGCTTAGCCTTCAGCACGCCCACCGCAAGCACAGCAACTTTTCCACGGGATGAATGCTCATACGCTTCAGCCTATCTCCTCTGGCTTGCTGCCTTTTTTCCTTTCATGTGTCCTTTATGCCTTTTACTCTTTTGTGCTGCATTGTCTCTTAGCTCTTGTTCTTCTCTCAGTTGTATTGTCTGTTTGATTTCCTTGTCTCCTTCTTCTTGTCTTTTGTACTCGTCCTTCCCTTTGTTTACATATTCCTGTTCATCCTCTTTCACATTATTTTTTAGCAAAGCCCTCCACTATTATATACAAAATGACACACTATATACACAAAAGCTTAATACACAACTGTACATGAGGTGGGTGGTGAGAGGGGATTGGGTGTTTCAGGGCAATGTGAATTTTTGTTATGCTGGGTGATTGCCCAATAAAAGCAAGCAAGTAAATATTGAATCACACACCAAAAAAGCACAATTGTACACAAAATTGTACATAGTCAGTATAGTCAGTATGTTAATAAGTCTAAATTCAACAGTAAAAAAAAAAAGATCAGTAGGATAATCCCTTTGCCTTAAAAATGTTATGTTTTTGCTACACTGCTATTTTATCTTTAGTGAACACACACTAGAAT
This sequence comes from Macquaria ambigua, assembly GCA_008360985.2. Taxonomy (NCBI): domain Eukaryota; kingdom Metazoa; phylum Chordata; class Actinopteri; order Centrarchiformes; family Percichthyidae; genus Macquaria; species Macquaria ambigua. The sequence continues at coordinate 25,354 of VMKM01002124.1, read as the reverse complement.
AACAGTGCTGTTAATGACTAAACAGTGTATTAGCTGGTATTTAAAGCTGTGTCTTATCAATGCTAATAAAATAGCCATTTAACCGCTTCAGAGTTTGCCCAATGAGTATCTGATCGCTTTGTTTTTGTTAGCAACTGTAACCAAGCTCATAAGAATTAGTCTGGTTGCAATCTAGTCCATCACCTTTGGCCCTTTTCCAATGTCCCATTATATTGACTCAGGTTAAATGGACTCCATTGTGTGTATTACATGGCTACCCAAACATGATGAATAGAGAATCATTGTTTTCCTCCCTGCAGATAGATATCTGCATAATGATGTAAGGCATGGTGAAAAACAGCCTTTTCCTCACTCAGTGGTATTGATGACCCAGTTTGTTTACTGGAAGACATTAAGCATGAATGGCTGATGGTTTGTTGAAGCACATACAGTCATACAAGTCATATCTGTATTCATGTGCATCCCGTATGTGTTTGAATATGTCTTTATGTTGCCACTTGAAGACTTAATTTTAAAAAGAAAACATTGTGAATACACACTGAACGAGTTGCAAACATCTTTGTGCTTGGAATAAAATAGGATGTAAACAAGTAAAGCTGGCTATCAAAGGTTCAGTGTGGCTACAGGGTAATGTCGTTACGCTGTTTAGTAACTAACAGTAGGAAATATATCCATAAGCAACTGTGAACCCAAGTCAAGTCTCTTGTCTTTGAGGAACAAATGAGATTTAAGTCTTAAGTCTTTGGTCAAAGGGTTAAGATGCTCTGCTTTAACAGTTATACAGTGTTACAGGCAGGTGATTACATGTTTCTTTTAGATGTTCTAATTACCAAGAGCCACAAGTATCATTTTATACACTGTACTACTATATCCTGCAGTAGGACAAAACACTTATTTACAATTTTAAAAAAACACAAATCTGCCTGACAACACATACTGTCTCATAAACACACCAACATATTTGTCACAAACATGTCATATGTGCTGAAAGACCATTTTCTCACATAAAATGCCTCATAAAATGAAAATGAAGAGAGAAATCAAAAGAAGCCTCGGACCATTACTGGCTATTTCTTCAAGGAATCAGTATGTAAAATTTGGTAGCTGTGCCTCTAACCAATCCGGAGATTTTTGGCTTTTGAGTGTAAGCAAAACAAGATTTTGAGAAAATTATGCTATGGAAAGTTTTTAATGCACCCTGTCTTTTTTCATTAATAGTTAACACTACAAAACAAATCAACCTATTCGTTTATGATATGTTTACTCAGAAGAAAATGGGCTTTCCAACCATACTTATTACTTCATGGTTATGCTGAATATTGTTGAACTTATATCACTCATAAAGGGTAACATTTGTGTCGTATAGTATTACATTAAAAATAACATATTTCTGTGCCCTTTTCATGATATTCATGCTAACTAGGCGACCAGCTGCATATTTGAGCAACCCTGCATCATAAACACACGTGGAAGAAGATTATCTTAATTCATTTGCATGTTGTGGCATTTGTGTGTTATCATATACCCCTATATTTAACCACTTTACTACCCTTTGTGTACTTTCATCAATGCTGCCTATTTTACTTAACAGTATATTTATAGTTTCATTAAAACAATCGTCAAGGTTCCCCACTTACTAATTGGTTCTTTGATAGTGACCTTATCAAAACAAGATTAATGAGGAATATGCTGTATGTTTGTGCAAAAAAAACCCATCATGGTTCACAAATCAGTAGTTAATAAGGCAATCTCCTCTCTGTGTATGCATAATATGATGTTTTGTATTAGCGAGCGTGCTAACCAGTCATTGAACAAGAAAATGTCAGTCAAGTCAGTGTCTCATGCCAGCTGCTGTACAGAATGTTTTGTTTTGTTTTGTTTTCCAGAAACAAGATGGCAAAAGCATCTGGGCCAAATGTACCAAACAAAGAAGTGTAGATTTGGTATTTTATCTCTATGTGCAGAGCTGTAATGAAAAGATGCACTCAACTCATTTTACCAGTATGATTATTATCACTGTTATGCCATGATGGCAACAGTTACGATTGCTTTTTGGAGTATATTTGTAAATATAATATAATAATATATATATATATATATATATATATATATATAAAAATTCAAATTAAAAAGTCAAGCTGTCATACTACTACTTTTTGAACATACACATAATCTTTGTACCTGCAGGCACGAGCTGGTGCTTTATGCTGTGTTTATATGATTTTATGAAAAGTATTTAAGACTTTGTAAGATATTCTTAATTTCTGTATTGCTTGCTGAGTGTTTTTGGAACCGGTACCCACCACACAAGACGTTCTCCTTCAGTTACCTGAAGTTTGTAGAAGTTGATAAAGGTTGTATTTGGTATTAACATTCATCACTACTTTAAATATCAATTCATAATTGAAATAAAACCAAAAAGAAAAAAGATAAATCAACAGTATAAGCAAGAAGCAAGAAGAGAACCTGAAAGAAAGGCAGGAAACATCAACACAAAAGATAAAAAGAAGGAGAGTTGTGGACAATTAATTAAAGATCATTACCTGAATGTTTGCAGTTTAAGGAATGATTTAAAAGATTACCAATTTATCAGCCAGAGATGCTCAGGCTGGTTCATTTAAGGTCTAGAGGCCCGGCTGGCACAGAACCTAAAACATACAGCTAAGTGATTTTTTTTGTTTTGTTTTGTTGTGCGACTGTTCACAAAAAAGTTAATCTAATCCTGAGGCTGTTTGAAAAATGCAGCAGATGCACTTGGAACATTTTGTGAGGAACCGGGGATGTTAAAGGAGGTCGCTGATGATGATTATGACCATATTGTAAGTCAACACACACCTCTTTATTCTTTAAATTCAGTTCAGCTGGTTTAGGAAGCACTCCGATATATCAGTATTTTCCCTTCCCGTCCCAGCACTCAGCCCATCTTCATCTTTCTAATAAAAAAAAATATATATATATATTTTAAAGGCATAGTTATTTCCTAAAGCATCTGGGCACTGTCATTTCTACCAATCTATACTCAGACAGGAGTAAGTGGTGCATTTGAAAGGGACTATTTGTGGATTGACACACATTTGATGCTCTCTAGTGAGTATTTCCAGCAGCAGGACGGTGTATGTTTGGTTAATAATGAAGGAACATATCACACAGAGCAGCGGTGTGGCTCACTGATGTGTTTTTAATGCTGGGGCTGTATGGCACAGAGGAATTAGCTATAGCAGCCTTTGGATAAACAGACGATATACTTGTTGGTAGGATCAACTATTTTTAGTTTTCATTGGCTCATCATTGGATTTGTACATATACAATATCACCACCCTAATCCTTTAAGGCTTTTTCTTTCAGGTTTGTTATGAGATTTTTCATAAATGACAATGAAAGTCAAAGTCTCTCTCTCTCTCTCCCTCAGCTGTTTATATGGCTATCCTCCAGATACAGCTGGACCAGAGGACCAGACTGAGGCCCCGTCCTGCAGCGTGTCACAGCCTGCCATGGTTCATGTCAGCAGGTTGGATGCCAGTTTTACCCCCGTGCCACATTCTCAACCCTCCTGCCTTCATCATACACAGAAACGAGCCTTGGTCTACTTGTGTTCACTTTATTTCAAACTGCTGACTTTTTTTTTTTTTTTAAATCTGAAACCTGGCAGAGGGAATGAGGGCAAAAGAGCGCTGTGCTTGATTTCTATTTAGGCAAAGCAGAGAGAGGAGTTAGTTACAGCTGACAGTTTACAATAACCAGCGGAGGAAAATAAATCCAGTAGAGGAAAATAAGTGTCAGCATTTCTAAAAACTACTTAACAGTCAGGGCCAGGATGTGTTGCTACAGTACCTGCTACTTGCTTTGGAAGCACATTTTGGCTGTTTCGCTTGGTGACGTTTTAGACCCCTTTAGTGACTTATATTCAAAACAAGAACCGACCATTGACAACATTTATATTTATTTTGTTGCCTGCTCTATATCCCCAAGTCATGCTGTTACTATTGTGATGGGATGAATAACTTTTAATAAAAGACATGACTAATAAGAAACTAAGCAAAACTCAAGTCTAGACCGGCTATGACAGGCTAAAATAAACGGTGTATGAAGCTATACTAAATCCATTTTGAGATAAGTTACTTTGATTATCAGAATCTAATGTCAAAGCACATCAGAGATGACATTTCTCTTGTGTAATGTCAACTAATGTGGATTTTTTTGAAGTTTTAGGGTCTGCTCAAGATCTTTAAGTTTCCCTTCCTTCAGAATTTAAACTTTCTCCTCAGGATAGGAAAGCCTCAAAAACCACATCAAGACCATCAGACTAAAACACCTACAATAAATATGATCAAATGTATTATAATGTATTGAAGACTAAGAGCAGTTTAGAGACCTTAGGACTCCCTCAGGTCATGGTCAAGGTCGCCATTGGGATTTAAAGTCTTGTTGTTTTGGTTTTCTACTCTCGTGTTGAATCTGATCAATGCTGCATTATATCATGTATGTATGCTATGCTGCTATTGTGCAGCAGTGATCACCAACAACAGTTGCGTCGGTGCGAGTATATTTAGTATTTCCCATCCTTTTCTTTCTAGTTGAAGCTTTCAGTCGTGTCTCCTCTTCCTCACGTCTCACACCCACTTTCAGCCGTCCCCTCCTGTCTTTTACACAACGTCCACAACGTCATTAATTTGCTTGTTTTCTTCAGCCGACACAGCAGGTCAGTCTGACAAGGACAAACAAGACGCTGGATTCTCAGACAGCCTGACTCTGTGTGTGTGTGTGCATGTGCGTGTGTGTGTCTGCCCGTCCTCACCCCATTCTTTTTATCTTTTTGCCTCTCTTGATGCACACCACGTAGGTCATGTATTAGAGTTCACTTCTTGTTTTGAAGGGCCAATAACATATAAATCCTGTCTGGTGGAGACAATTATGTTGCGTTTGTAAAAGCAATAAGATTTCATTTATCAAATTTGGACCACCGGACCATGTTAGGCCAGGCTGAGCCAGGCTAGGTCAAAGTCGGTGCTAATTTAGTCTTCACTTGTGAGGCACACACGTACACTAGAACAGGTTGGAAATTAGCCGTAAAGTAATGGATTGATGAAAAAGGAAGGAAAAGGAGAAGGAGAAACCAGAAACTAACGTATCGTTTACTTGGATAGTCATCAGACTCTCAGTAGGCTACTCCCTTGGTCTTTTCAATTATCAGCAAATGTTCAGCAAACTAATATGTCTGCTACAAGTTCATTGTCCACTGCTTTCCAAATTCAGTAGACTGTTGTCGGTCAATAACTCGGGTTAAAGGGCAAAACACGTCAACTCAATCAGGGTAAAAATGCCTAATTTAACCCTCAATCAGAGAGAAGTTTCATTCTGTTTAGAGTTGAAACAATTAGTCCATCAGCAGAAAATTAATCAGCAACTATTTTGATAATCGGTTGTCATTTTTCAAGCAACATTGCCAAACATTCACTGGCTGCCAATCTTTCATTGTGATGATTTGCTTCTTTCCTCTGTTTTAAATCATTGCAAACTGAATATTGGGTTTTGGAGTGTTTGTCTAACAAAACAAGCAATCACAAGACGTCATTTGGGCTCTGAGAACTTGTGACGGGCATTTTTTCTTTTTTCTTTTTTTTTTTTTGACATTTTGTACATTAAACAATTAATTGATTAATTGAGAATATGATCGGCAGATTAATAATAGCAGCCCTAATTCTGTTTAAAAGAGGTGGTTTCAGCTTTTTACAATTAAATCAACAGATTAAATTTCCAGCCTGCCTGTATTGTCAGAATATCTCAACACATGATATTTTCTAGTTTCCAGGAGAGTCCGAATCACGTCACGTACTGCAGGTGTCTTTTCCTTCTTCTGTTCAGTAACCACAGGAGTTTCTCCTGCAAGCACAGCAGTAGACCAATACTAATGCCAAACGCTCCATGACGCTCCATCCCTGTCAAAGTCCTTTCCATCGAACTGTGGGTGGAAACCAGGAGAACACAGGGAGGGAATGTAAACTTCAAACTATCAATCCCACAATCTTTTGGCTGCAAGGCCACAGTGCTGAACACTGAAACACCATGCTGTTCTGGTATATGAATCACAGATACAGAATTTCAAATCCTATATACTATATACACAACAACCAGAGTTAAGACAAGCCAACTATACAGTAGCTGGTTTGAGACAACCAATTTAGCTGTCCAGCTGTCAAATTCAAAGATTGTACAAAAAACTAAACATCAAAGAAATCAGTGTGATTTGGAGTTCAACCAAATTAATGCCAAGAAAACTATGAGAGCACATTTCTGTTCACAGTGCAGACGAGCTGCAACGATTAGACGATTTATCATTTAGTCAATCAACAGAAATGTGACCAACAACTATTTTGATAAATCGATCATTTTTCAAACAAAAAATGCCATATTTTCTCTGGCTCCAACATCTTAAATGTGAGTATTTGCTGGGGTTTTTTAGTCTTCTATGACAGTATTGTCGCTTGGACAAAACAAGACTTCTGAAGAGGTCACTTTAAGCTCTAAGACATAGTAATGGACATTTTCACTGCTCACTGCAGATCAAACAATGACCATATTTGTTATATGACCCACTACAGAAAATGAGATGCTAAATATCTCCCTACCAGAGATGTTTGGTGATAGAAAGAGAAATAATCTGAAGCAATCCCTGTGGACAGAGAGGTACAGGATACAGTGTAAACTGCTCAAAATGTACATCTTGTAATCCACAGAAACGGTTTGCTTTTGTAGTAATCTCTGACTGCTTTATCAACTCCAAATGTGGACCTTTCCATGCTGAAAAAAGCCATTCAGATTCTGAATCAGAAATCAATGGAGAGGCGCGTGTGTGACAGAGAGGAAATTATGAAGTGAGGTGAGAGGATGATGAATGGAGGGCGCTAAAGTGGGTCCCAGGTGTGCAGCTGCAGAGCAGGTAAGGGCAAAGCCAGACAGGATGATCTGTGATGATGGGAGACAGACGATAGAGCGATGGAGGGAGAGAAATGACAGCGGAAGAAGAGAGACCGAAACACTGCTGGCGTTGTTGGCCTGAGGATGTTTTTACACGTCTCTTTTTCCCCTTTCTGTCTTTTATCTTTTTTAAACCATCTTCAGTGTCATATCATTACTGTCATTATTTGTTGCTTTCTTTTTGCTTTCAAAAAACTAATAAAAAAAACAAATAAATGTGTTGTCAGCCGAGGCCATGGCAACAGAGAAATACATCCCATAGCAACAAATTGAGACCCTTTCGGATTCTGGTTTTCTGGTAGGAAATCTTCTCCACACAGGAGGAGAGAAGTCAAAAATCCATCATCAAATATAAAACTGTCTCCTCAATAGCTGCTTCATATAAAAAAATCCTCTTTTTGTAGAAAATGTGAGTTCTGTTCCCGTGGTGGTGTTACACCTCAAACAATAACGACGTTGATCTCCATTGAAAGAAAAACTAACCAGCAACTATTTTGATAACCGACTAATCAATTAGGTCATTTTTCAGCTCTCGTTTTAGCTTCTCAAATGTGACAGTTTGCTAATTTTATTAGTCTTACATGATAGCAAACTGAATATCTTTTGGTTTTGGACTGTTGGTCAGACAAAACAAGCACTCTGAAGACGTCACCTTGGGCCCTGGTTAAACAATTTTCTGACATTTTATTGATCGAATAAAAAATAATTCTTAGCTGCAGCCCTAGTTAGTATGTTGTTGATATAAATTCACCGTGAACATATGTCATGGTAATGGGTTGTCATTTGACACTTTTTGATTGGTTGCCATTCTCAAACGATGGCGGGTCTAATGTAATATGAGCCCGCCACAGGGCCGGGATGCCTGGAGAGCGAGAGTAGAGATATGGACCCTTAAGAGTGGCATCCTGCAACTTTTCGTTGAGGCCGTGATGGACAACGTATGATAACCCTCATCCCAGAAGGATTTTGGGTTCATTTCTGTCCGTATATATTTATTAACCTAAATTAACCCCTTTTTTTTGAGTGGCAACCAGGGCATTCAGGTTCTGTTGTGGCCTATTAGGTGCTGGTACAGCTATAAGTCTCAGAAGTGATTAAATCCCCCAGATCTAAAACAAATCATTTTACCAGTACTACCTGTGCTGTGACACTTTGATGAATAATCCCTCAAAATTCAATTCACTATGATTTACATGGCTGTAAACTACAGCAGCCATGTTTCCATGTTTGAGTGGTGTGCACAGCAGCACATCTTCCTGCTCCACACCTTCAGATCTACTTGCAGCACTGTACATAGCTAACACAGTATGCAGACATAATAGCAAGCAGGTTGAATTCCCAGACATTGATAGAAGCTCGGTATCATGTAGGACACAAAACTGATTATTTCTGCTCCTCGCTGTGTCACCCAGCTATTTTTCAACTTTGAAAGCTTGTACTTTACAGAAAATATGCTGTATAATCTAAAACCAGGAGCTGTGCAAATGGTAACTCATTTTAAATCGGAGAAAGGAGACAAGGGCCTGGGAATAGAAATATGCTTTTGCTGTGTGAGTGAATGCAGTCAAACATCTGTGTATTTATGGCCGTGCTGCTATGTGCCTTGTGTGTTAGCGAGAGATATTGTGTCTATTATTGCAATTGCTATTTCGATAGCATAGTCCAAACCTACTGATTACTCAACTGAAAAATGAATATCTGGATAAAATGTTCCTTTGCTTTTCAGCAGGGAAAGCTGAGCGCAGAATAGACCGGAGTGTGAAATCCCAGAATTGAAATTTAATAGGAAAAACTCAACTTGTTTGGACAGTCAAAGAGCATTGGAAATTGTGTGTTTACCCACTGTGTAAAAGTTTAATAGCAGGGGTGGATTTGTGCACAGTAATAAAAGTGGAGATCCATATGGTGTAACAAAACACACTGAACCAGAAGAGAAGGAGAATATGAGCGCACACTATATTCATATACCTTCTGTACATGCATGCGTTAACACCATGAATGCACATAAAAGACGCAGCTAAATACATATAGAGTATACACGTGTGCAGGTTTTACTTACATGTATGAGAAAGACAGAGGTAGAGAGACATATAGACAGACAGGAACATAGAGAGAGCGAGAGGTGGCGGCCGGGGGGACAGATAGGAGCCGAGCGCCTGAGAGACGAGCTTATCCCGTGAGGTAAAACAGTGCAGGCTGGTCATCCAGAAAATAGAAAGTGAAAGGTGTTTTAGAGAGAGACAGCAGATAAAAGGTGATCCTCTCTCGCACTCAATCCCCCAGTGGTCGCCATGCCAAAATAAAAGCTGTCTGAGTGCTGAGGCAGGGGGCAGGGCAGGGACCGCTGGGGGGCAAAAAAAGAGAGAAAAAGGGGGCTCAGTGTTAAAGTGTGTGCATTGTTGGCATCTACTGTATGTAGAAAGAAAAAAAAAACAAGTGTGATGCTTTTCATCTATTGTTTAATTAAAGTGAAATTATGCTTCAGGCCTGGAATGACAAGCCAACAGTTCAGCTCAGTTTTCATTTACATTTATGACACAATTTATGTCATTTTTCCATTTCAGGAAAGCTTTTTTCTAATAATTTGTGAAATGTAAAAGATCATAATAGGCCTTAAAATATTCTTATGTGAGAACTTAACAATAGACGGTAGAATTTAGATGAGATTATATTGTTTCCTGTTGATGTTTTTAGGGCAAGACAAGCTTATGCACAGCACATTTTCCAACATTAAAAAGTGTTTTTCAGTGAAAAATTATTTGCAGTTGACTAGTCGTGATTGGAAAGTTGTGGACTGAATTCAGAAGCCAATTTGATCAATATGAAAAGATTCACAGAGCCCAGCCTGTCACCTCAGATGGCTAACAGATGTCCCCATTTTGCCCATCCTTACAGCAGGTGGTTTGCGCGTTAGAAGATGCCTTTTCTTCTCTTATAGGACACTTCTGTTTGGGATATGTTGCATATTACCGCAGATTTCCATTGAGACTGCAGATTTCCAGCCAAAACAGCCAACCACCAGATGTTTTTATCTCAGGCCACTCATCCTCATACGTCTGAAAAATGACACATGGCGCGGGATGGATAATCATAACACCATCAATTCTGTTTCCCGGGCTAACAATTACCTTTTCTATTCATCAGAATCAAAACCCATTTGCTTGCTCAGACAGTCAGATTCAGCCCGGGGACCGAGAGATTGGACGGCAACAATGGGCAGACAGACAAATGATGTAAGCTGTGGATTATGATTTAAATAATTGCGCCCCTGGTGACCTCAGCTGGTGTTTCTCATTGCATACTCGTTGATCTGGATCGCTCAGAAACAATAAATAAACATCAAAGTCTGACTCTCAGGACAGCTCTGTCTTTCACTCTCCATCTGAAATGTTTCTAACTCTTCCTGCTGCGTTCTTCATTACAGCTGCTTCAAAGTAAATCAGTGAAGCAAAGTGACTTTCCAAGCTCCAACCCTCCCGGTGGGGATTCTGCAGAAATTAGACTTTTACAGAGCAAAGGTTTCCTATAAAGGATATAAAAGGCTGTTGTTTGTCATCTCTCATTACGACAGGCAGATTTAGTCTTTTCCTGGTGTGACGTGTTGTTGTGTTAAGCAAAGCTGCGATCAGTGATGCCGTGTTATACATGTAAATACTGTCACATTGCAGAAGTGGAGAGGATGTTTCTTCAAAGCAGAGCAGCGATGCCTACACCTAATGAATTATTTACAGCCACGAAGCAAATATGACGTGCGCAGCGCTCAAATATAGGTACACTGAATGAGAGCGCACGTACACTCACACTCAGAAAAACATCTGGGAGTGCGAGCCGTCAAAAACGAGCAGATGTATAATGAATGTATGTAAATCTAATTTGTGCAGCAGGAGACACGTATGTGCACCTCTGACATCCTCCTTCGTATGCGAGCACAACTGGCGATATACAATTCCAGACGTGTGCAGGGAGTTTAATTGTCCCTGCAATGGCTCATTTGACAACATAATTGTGGTGTTTCCATAAAATTCTCAAGTTAAATAAAAGAGATTCCCCGTGGTGTGAGGTAAACGCTGGTAGAGGAAGGTAATTCCCCTCTGCTCTCTTTGGTGCTCTTCCTATAAACTTCACTCCTCGATATTTATGTGGTGCTTACAGGAAGGACTACTTGAATCATACATGGGCAATCAGTTCGTATACACACAGCTCATATAACACATGTCACAAAGTCAAAGACAGATTTGGTGGTTTGATTACATTTTTTGATCCGTGACACAATTTCCAGCCTTACAGCCTCACATCAAAGTCATATGAAAAACAGCACAACATTCACATGCTATTTGTCACTAAATCAAGGCTGTAATATCAAAGGTAAAATAAGAAAAAAAACTAAATAAGCTGTGCCTAGAAGTTGTTTAAATTGTCAATTTTCTGTAAAGACATTTAATTTCTGTTCATCACAACCAAGTCCATCAGACCCTCTTTAAGGCTTTTTCACACTGAACCAAAATTCCTTTGTGAAAATGCAAAAAATTCTGGGTATACATTTTGCACCAAGTCTGAGACTAGATTGTAGACTTCTTCGTGTTTTTTTCTGTTGTGTTTTCACGCGTCCGGTCAGCGATGAATTCTCAGAGCTCTAGCAGCAATGACAATGTTTTGCTTTTCACGCTTCTTAACAAAAACAAAAAAAAGAAAACATGTTAGGTTCACCCAGTTTTGGTGAGGCAACAAGAGGGTGGTGAGTTTCACCAACTGGCAGAGTGTTTAAGGTTGCAGCATAATGTTTTATTTGTTTAAAAGTGCCACTAAATCCTCATTGTATGTGAGCAAAAAATACCATTTCCTGTTCCCGCCATTCACCTTTATCTGACAGCTTTTGTTGTTATGGGTGACCTCAGCCTCTGGCGTCGACTCAGATAACTCACAAATGGTGGACGAGGAAGGTTGAGAAATGATGCCAAACTAACGCTATTGCCTCAACTTTTATTTCTTAAGCACACACAGATTTCACTGGTCAAATGCTCATTTCTGAGGTTTAAAATTTTCAAAAGAAACAACACAAAAAGCTTTTTCCATCGTACAAAATTAACCCTTTGGTTAAGACGCAACAGAAACACAAGCACTTAACTACCTGCTTGGTTTTGTGTGGATATCTCGCACATAAATTCAGACTCATGGTGGAAATACCTTCAGTCTTTAAACTAAATTCATGTATTGATTGGTGAACGACCACCAGTTGACTGTTGATCCCATCTGCTATGAATATATTCACACTGAAGTGGAAACACACACTCTATTTTCTATTACGGTGCCACAAAATTCATAGGTAGACTGACTTTGAACAATGATTTACCTTTTGACGACAACGATTTATGTTTCAGTTATTGTATGGCGTTATAAGATTTTAACAGATACTTGTCAGCCAATGAGGAAATCTGGTTTATGATATACTAGATAAATTATAACTGAATCATGTAGTGCTACACTGCCCCCTATGGGCTTAACATTTGGAGCATGTTGCACGAATGGCTATTCCCCAGTCAGTGATGTCACAGAGGGGATGTTCCTGACATCCCTGACATGGACGCCACCACAAGTTAGAATAAATCCTTATAAGGGCAAACCCAATGACAAGCAGTTTGTCACCAAGTATTGATCACTATTGACGCACTGAATAATCAAACAAATTACATCATATCCATCATCTTAGAGACAATCATGACTAGATTCCATTTTTGATTCATGACCAAAATTGACCACAAGTATTGATCCGATCCAACCACTATTCATTCTTTCAGCACCATTTGTCTCAGAACAGATGCATCGCCTGTGGGCTCGGTAATATTTTCCCCTGACCCTCCTCTCCCTCGTCTCTCCTCCACAGGCCTCCCCTCCTTCCCTCACGTCTCACAAATGCCCTTTGAGACAGGCGCAGAGATCTTTATTCATTATCATAATGCCCTGGTCATGTCTCCTGAATACATTGCCATTTAAAAGCAAAGCATGCATGCACGCATGCTTAGGCCGTACCCTAAAACAAAAGCTAAAATTATCCCAAGAAGAAGCACATTCTGAAATGCGACACATTTTCTTTTTAAAATCTAATCAACAGTTATAGCCGTGAAGGGACAGAATAGTCTGGTACAGAGAAGTGCTGAAGGCGCTTATTAATCAGGGAGTTTTTCAGGATGAAAGATTCGGGCAGCTCAGTGATTTTCTCTGAGTTATGAGAGGAGAGGACGAGCAATGACCCTCCATATACTGTGATACTTTGTAATGATCCCAAATGATCTAGGCTGATCTGGCATCACATCCTCACTTTAAACACGTCGTGAAGGAGCCGGCAAAATGTCAGGCAAATTTAGAAGCAGTCGAATGAACTATGGAAGAACCGCTGGTGATACCTGCTGTTTTGATGAGATCTCACTTATCATGTAGGTCCTTGAATTCAGCAGGGCAGAACATTACTTCATAAATTTCAGCCAAAAACTTTTTAAGTTACCTGAACTTTCATGCAAGTCAAATGAATAAGTCAAGTATAACACAGGTAAATTACCCAGGCCAGACATGATTTAAGTGTAGCCCTTAATGCAATTTAAAGCACCACCAATTTTTGTTAGATTAACAATGAATCAAATAACCTCATGTAATATAAAAGGGGTTGCCTTCAGTGATGAACCGAGAGACACTCTGCAGCTCTGCTCGGCTTCTTAGCCTCTTTTAGCTTATTGGTTTAGTTTTGTTGTACATTTCCTCCGTGGTTTGATCATCTGTTTTCAGTAAAATAGCTCTGATAAACCATTGTACCCTGTCTGCCCAGCAGCAAACGGCAGACAGCCAAAGTTAGCAACTAGAAGGTGAATAAAGTTAAACATCTAGCCGGAGTCAGGAGTTGGTGGAGACCAGGAGAGTGAATACTGGACTTAGATTCATCAGGTGTGCTAATGTGGCTCCATATCGGCTCCACGTGTAAAACTTTAGCCAATAATAACTTTATCCAACAACTTTCTTCCTTTTTTACTTCCTTTTTTTTCATTAAAATGTTTGTTCTTAGGGGAGTTTTTCCTTATCCAAACTGAGGGTCTAAGGATAGATTGTAAAGCCCTCTGAGGCAAATTTGTGATTTTGGACTGTATAAACAAGATTGATAAGACAATGTAATGTCAGGCTTTGGGATTATCAGCTTGTTTTGGAGTGCTTCTGCCCCAGCTGGCACAAACAAATACATGAATGTAGCTATAGGTAATCTCTTCAGTTTTTGACCTTTATAACTTATTCTCCATATCAGAATGTACACCTGTATACTGTATGTAACAATAAATACCAAAACAAGACGTTGTTTTAGTTTCAATCAGTCCATACTCAATCATTCAATCACTTCACTGGTAAATATCTGCCTCCTTCCTCAGGCAGCAACTTATTAGTCTCCCAAAATCCTGATGCCGCTGTAACAAATTTGTCTTCAACAGACACACTTGGGCAGGTCATGTTACTCCCTGATCACGAGAAAGTGGGTGAAAAAACTTGTCGAAGCATTGCAGAATATTGGTTCTTGCATGGCTGACACGGTGAAGAGAAGTGCTCGCTTCTTCGTATGAAATTAATGGAGATGGAATTGGTCACTTGCCAGGTCGCGTTGGTGCGGTTTCACTCTACAGGAAGTCGCCGTGGTTGCACGTGGCTGTTGGCTGTGATTGATTCATCTTGAAGATGGTGTAATTTGTGACACCTCAGCTACAATCTCCAGTGCAGGGACATGCATCATACTTTGAGTAGTTTAAATAGCTATGAGAGCAAGGTAATGGCCCAAGGCAGTTCTACCTGTGCAAAACCACCTATAATCGCAAGCAGAGCCACAAGGACATTTAATGCATTTAAGGCTGAAAAAAAAGGCTTGAATGTGATCATCTAGTTGAGCATATATATCTCCCATAGCTTAGGTAAAATATTAATATGTGATATGTCTGCACACGGGCATATAGCATACACCTGATGTGATCAAAACTGAGCCTAATATGTGATATCCATAGATGTACTTTAAACAGAATACAAAGGCAGAATGGCTGTTAGATGAAGACTGATGCTTAAAAACGTGTTTTATTATAGATTTTCCCTCTGTGTCTGTCTCCTGAACATAATGAGTCACATGTCCCTCACGTCACTTTCTTTATGTATGACTGAGATAATCCTAGGGGCTAATAGATGAGGCGGATAGAAGAAATAAAGGAATGGCTTCAGAGGCTTCAGAGTTCACTCTATGGATTACTCGTGGTGTGAAAGAGACGGATCCATTTTTTAACCTTAAACACATGAGCTGAGGTAAAACTGGCTCAAAGATGATATGAGACTGGAAAGTGAATTATGTCTTACATCAACATACCTACCTCATCATAGTAGTTTAGTGTTATCAAGTCTTTCTTTGGTTGGTTAGATCCTCCTTTCCAATTATTCAAGTATTAATAATAATTGGAGCTCAATCATAAATCAATAAATATTAGCTTATTGCCAATATCATGCATGTGTCAGCATGTCTGCCATGTGTCAGTTATATTAAATGTCAGAACAGAAATGTATGTTTGACATAATTTTGAATCACTGTCTTACATAGCTTAAACAGCAAGTCTATTATTCAACCGCAAAATGTATTGCTTATATACTGTATACTGTATATCACGGTCAAAATCATGGCCGATATATCATTATCTGATTTTTTAAACTCCCAAATATTGATATCGTCCTCAAAAACCCAGTATCAGTTGTCAGTGTGTCCTGTTCATGAAAGCTTTTACATGTGGAGATTAAATCACATGGTGTCTGTCCAGGAAATTTTTTTTATTTTCTAAAAACCACCAGAAATCATGGCTTATGGCTGCTTCATGCTTCATGCATGGTTGGACACACAGGAGCCACAGACCTGGCTCCTCAATTTAATCCGGCACAAGTTAACTTGGCTTGGTTTGCTTTGGCCTCAGTTTGGTTTTTGATTGGTTTAAAACACAGTCAGTATAGCAGCTATAGTGGCTCAAGTTTACCTCTGCTGCCCTCTTTGGCTAAAGTGCCCCTGGACCAAATCAGTACATAAAAATTGCATTGTTGTTGTTGTTGTTGTTGATGCTGCTATGGTTATTCTTGTTTATTATCATTTGTGAGGACGTCATAATTTTCAGTGTTGGCATTTATTTCTTTCAGTGGCTGATTGAGGAGAAACTCTGCATTTTTACCTTCTTCACCTTTCTTTCTTTGTGCATCGAGAAAAACAATGCAAGTTGTTCTTTAGGCTATAAGCTATAACAACTATTAAGTAAAATACATTAATGAATACATGTAAATGTCAAAAAGTATCTATAAAAATACAAAATAATGAAAGCTGCACAGAAGCATAAAAATGGCCTATGACCAAAAGAGAGGACAGATAGCACAAAACTTAATAATAACAATTACTATTACAGGCAGGTAGGTAATAGCAACATCCTGAAGGCAGCATTGTGACGTGGTCAGGTGGGTTCACTCCAATAATCTTTCAGCAGATCTTAAGAGTACTGTTAATTAAGGGTGAGTCTGGCCTTCGCTGACAGGGTGTGGCACAATGTGGCATGTACAGTATGTTTGCCTGATACTAGGGTTGCATGACTGTTTTGTTCATAACTGGTTCTCAATCATCTTTTAATGAGCGTGGAGTGAACTGCATGAAGCTGAATTTGGATTTGCTTTTGTGGTCAGTTAGTGCGAGTCTTGAACACCTGTACTGTGATTCGGTGAACTTTTATATGTTTTTTTTTTTCTTTCTTGATTTGTTCTGGACTGGCGTGGCTTTGATTTGATTGGGTCCTGTGTAAGAGTAAATCAAGTGCTTGTTGAGTTGGGATAAGTTGCCTTCTCTGCCAAGCTTCCTACACACTGAAAAGACTGCTAGCACTCTGCAATCTATCAAAGTGTATAAGCACACACACACACGCGCACCCAGTCATGTCATGTGCACTTTAAATGCTGCACATGCACACACAAATCTGGGGTTTGGCCTGTCGCCAAGTGCAACTCGTGTGTGTGTGTGTGTGTGTGTGTAACCTCGACAGGGAGGGAGCCATCTATAAGGGAACTCCTAATCGCCAACACAAAAGGCTTCTCTCTCTTGGTCTGCTGCCATCACATTTCACTTTGTATATAATGTAATCTGTTTAATATCCCGGTCAGTCCTTTCAACCCCAGGAATGCTTAGACAGACGTTTTTACCATAATTGCCTCATAGATCAGGTTGGCTGCGTGGGGCCACAGTATCCAGGTGCTGTACATCAGCTGATCACAGCTTCAGATAAGAGCTGACCCTGCCTCTCAAGGTGAGTGCATGTATCAGTGGGTGGTGGGTGTGTGCCTGTGTGTGTGTCCACTTGGATCCAACAGGGGCAGTCTTATCTATTTAAAACAGCTGTAGCTGCTGCTGGGTGTCAGGCACTCTTGGTTTGATAGAAACTGAACTCTGTGGTTGTGTGTCCCTCATCTTATATGCTCTTTCTGTGCCAAGCTCGGCCTCCTCATGCCACTGAGGGCAGGAACCTTTAACCTATGAACACTTCCTGTCTATACACCACAAAAGTCACTTTAACACAGCTTACCTATGGGCAGTTTATTCTTCCTTCTATAGGCTGCAATTTTCTTGATTAATATAAATATAATATAAATTGTCAGATATTCAGTTTACTATGAAAAAAGACAAAGTAAAGCAACAAATTCTAACATTTGAGAAGCTAGAACTAGCTATGAGAAAAGTGACTCAAAAATAGATTCATTTTAATTTTTCAATAAATTCATTTTCTGTCCATTCATTAACCAGTTAATCCACTAATCGTTTCAGGTCGACTTTGCATGAGACTGACAGCAGCGATGGAAGTTGGTAAACTTTCTTACAATCTGGGTACTTGTTTTCATAGTTTTTGCCATCATTCCTACCACTAGAGATTAGTCGATTGGCAAAAAAGTGATCTGCTACAATTCTGAATTCACTGGTTCCAGTTTCTCAAATGTTGAATATATCCTGGTTTTCTTTGTCTTGTATGATAATAATCTCACTGTTGGCCAGAAAAAAAAAAACAAGCAATTTAAACATGTCAACTTGGGCACCTCCAATATATCAAGGACAGTAGACTAAATATTAACAACTTTATGTATAACACAAGATAATTCAACTCTACCACACAGTACAGCCTCCTGTAAAATAGTTTAAACAAACACTGAACATTATAACCTTCTTGAAGGTAGGATTTACATCAAGACATACCTAATTTGAAGTCACTTTTGGTTTCAGCTCTAAATACGTGATAAACTGGGTTTACAGTTTACAGTCTCTGTTCACAAAGAGCCTGTTTTTTGTACAAATGAAAAATGAATAATACAACAACCCACTTAATAATACACACCCCTGGACCCGGTTGTAGCGATGTCAACGCCTCCCTACATCTCAGCAATGTAAGCTTAACCAACACAACAAAACTGTGAACACCCTGGTTGTAAAAAAGAAATCTGGCTTTAACACTGAATGGTTACAACTTGTGAATTGCTTACAGCCAAGAGACCTTTGTGGGGCACAGCACATAACACCTCAGCTACAATGAGAGCTGACTGGGCATTTACGGTCCTCTTTTACATTTTAATGTATCTTTAAAAACCCCAGGACAGCCACTATCCAGACTGAGCCAGAATGGAACAGGTGGGCTATTATTACACTTAAAACCCAATTCATTAAGGCAGTAATCCACAGGATCTTCATTTTCACTTGTTTAATCTCAGTTTTTTAGTTTCAGCACTAAACTCTCATTGCTTATTGTGGTGGTTTTGCACTACAAATCCCAGATATTGCTTGTCAATCAGTTGAGTGTATTCAGTGCTGTGACGGCTTTTTCCTGGGTTTTCTGTAGGTAGCGCTCATTTGTTTGTTCGGCGTAACAACAAATCAACAAATTCAGCCAGCAGCTGTGTCCTGACATGGCATTTAAAAAGTACTGTGATCCCAAATTAATGATGAAAATCATTCATTTTATTTGTTTTATGTGAAATTAACTCCATACAGTTGATAACATGCATGTCATTGTTGCCATTTGAAAGGTGAGGTGAACTCTATTCTCTAATATTTACCACATGAAAAGATGGGAATGGAGGTCTCATAGGTGTAATAATGTAGGCATTATTACTCTAGTCATCAGTCATTCCCACAGGTCCAGATCACTGTGACATACAGTTTCTGCTTTCTTCAAGCTTTTTAAGCCTCAGCATTTCATTCTGCTCACTGGCAGAGTCTAAAATGAAATGATTTTAGTCCTGAGAGACATAACCCTGCTGGAACAGGGTTAGCTTGGGATTTCACAGGTTTGTGAAACCGTATAAATCAGGCCTCAGCTGACTACCTGCCAAGTTTTAAGAACGACCTTGGGCTAAGCATATTGTATATAGAGTAAAAAGCATTTAGCTGAATCTGTGCAGCTGCAGCCACAAAGGATAATTAAAAGGGATAAATAAAAAGCACTTCAGCAAATGTTGGAACATTTGCAGCCTTTACAATACACTGCGTGTGATTACACTGCATGAAAAGGAGTTTCACATAAAGTGGAAATATGGATGAGCGGAGAGGCGGCAAGGCAAAATTAATAATGTGGGCATCCATGAGTGATAAAGCTATTGAAAAGAAGTACAGACCAAAGGAGAAACTGTAAGAATGTATGTGTCTGTGAAAAGGGGAGAGATGGAAAATAATAATTGATTTATTATAAACTAATGCTGGAGCAAAGTACTGACCAACCACTGAACTCCTGCAGGGAGAAACACAGAAATACAAACACCTTTTCTCTCTTTTCTTTACTCATTTATTTCTTATTCATTTGAATTTTTTCTACCTTCTCCCTCTCATTATCTATTTCTATCTCAACTCTGTCCTCACCTTTTCTGCCTTCTCTCTCCAAGTTCTTCCTTCTATTTGCATCTCTCATTTCTTTCTTTTGCTGTCTTGGCTTTCTTCATGCTCTTCTAAATGTCCGTCCTCCTCTTTCTTGCTTTCATGTTCCTCTTGCCTCCTTGTTTTTCTCAATCCAGTGATGCGAAGGTTAATCTGAAGTATTCAAAACATCCCACGCTGATACCCCAACCCTCCCACACACATAGAAATGCATGCACACTATCACACACCAGCAAGTACTAATTCCCCAAACCAACTGGGATTTCCCTTTAAAGGCTTCATCTACAAAAGGCTCGAACTGTGGATGTTTCTCCATCGCAAACACCGCCTGATTGTATCACCCTCGCAGCAACCTTGAGAAAACTAGTTGTTGAAACATCAAGGTGAAAGAAGCAGTTGCTGCATTCTCAATGAAGCCCGGTCCAAGTCCCTGGACACGAGAGTTGATCTGAGAGGATTCGGGTGGATATTAGCGAGAAAGGAGGGGAACAAGATCGAGGAGCCCAATAGGTCAGTCAAAGGATGACGTGGAGTTAAGGATCGGCACTGTCAAGGACTTCCAGCTGTCAGGTGAAATCAATTTCTACGGGTCCAGGCATGTCAGGTGGAAGGAACTTGAAATCGAGAGCTCCACTGTGGCACAAATCAGCAGAAACTTGCAGAACTGCTGGTTTCTGAGGTTTTGCTTGGGAGAGCTGTGGAGGCATTATGAAGCGAGGCAGCATCCAGCTGTGAGTGATTTCAATACCTGCAACTGTACAGCTGACTCACAGCTCACACTTGGTTTTATGCCAAAATATTCTGATCAGTACCATTTATATTTACATTTTTATAGCTTTTTTTTCATGAAAATGCTGCCATTTCAAATGCATGTGTATATAGGGTTGGGTATTGAGCAGATTCCACTTATGTCTCAATTCTTATCAAAGCCTGGTTCAGATTCTTGTCATATTATTTAAGTAAGAAAAAAAATGATATTGAAAGCTAAAGCAACCTTTATTTTCAGCAGATTCAGGCAGCCCGGTCACACAAGCTTTAACAACGGCGGAGTTTTGCAGCAAAATCAGTTCAATCATCTTTCATGTCAAGTTCAACTTTGGTGAACTTTGAATTCGTTGACCAATAGCAAACTGACTTGACAGTGCTGAGTTAACGAAGAGCCGGAGAGTCCAAAACAGAGGAAGCTATCATAGCTCTGTTGCACATTTAATTCCTATGTTGGAGTATAAAAAACAAAAACAAAAAAATAAAATAAAATAAGTTTTAAAAAACATTACGTTAACATGACTTAAAGTCCTGAGCAGAGAAAAGGGACTGTTTCAAATCTGGTTAAAAAAAAAAGACTCTCCTCCCTGTGGGTATTGGATTCTCATTGGCCATCATTAGCTGATTCTGGGGCATTATGACAATGACTAGGGACATCAACAAAACTGCTGTCTTAAAACATGTTGTAGAAAATGCAGGTCCAACCTTCTCTTTCAGGAGAAAATGAGCAAGAATTCAACACCGTGCTTCTTAAAACTTGGAAGCTGTTCCACCAGAAATACCTAACCCTGGGTGTGTATACCAATGTTGGTGTAAGGGAGAGTTTCAGTTAGTGTTGTTGGTCCAAGTATGATCTTAACTGGACATGTTGTCTGTAGCTTATTTAGATTCACAGACCAACCCCAGGACCCACCTCCTGGCTCTCCGCTGCCTACACAATGCTTGGCCAGGATTGTTTCTTTTGACTCTGAGGGCACTAAAAAACCTGATTATGCTGCTCTGGCTTTCCACAACACAGCCTGACAGCCTGATGCTAAGTAAGTAAAGTGATTTGCTCCTGAATTAATATAGTCGTTGAATAATCTAATTAGAATTTGGTTACAACGACTGTCAGACTCTGTTAGACTTTCCTCCCTCTGCTCCCAGAGGACAGGAGGTTGTAAGCTGCCATAAGACACAGAGGGAGAGGCAGGGGTATTAATCAAACGCACACCTGCATCTCATCGGCCCATTTTTCATTCTTACAAGCATGGACGTAAATCTAAATGCACTTAATACCCGTTGTTTACAGTGTGATGTTGTTGTGACAGTGTAGCTGAAAGGATTCAAATATCCCATTATTCTACAATTCACAGTGCTATTACCATAAATTACCAACAATGAAATATTTACTAATGTGTGGCTAAATTTAAAACACCACTATTTCTTGTGCTACTCTGACGTATGAAGCAGATATTAAACCAGGCACCAATTAATACATTTTGGTCGTTTAAATGGCCCTGAAATTCTAAGTGTTTTGATTTGTTACTGCGCCTTTTTTAAATTTTTGTTTGCACATTACAAGAACACAATTATAGAAGATATGATGATACTGTATACACCCAAAGACATTCACAAATATACAAACACACTTTTATCTACATGTACTCAGATATGTATGAATTTTAAGTAAACAAAAGCTTGTGCAGGCTTATACAAAGACCTCTCCTAAAAACTCAAGGCAAGATAAACAGAATTACATTAAATAAAATAATAAGGGATATAAAGGCTACTACAAAATAAAGCAAAAGAATAGAGAAGAGAAAGAGAATACATATTTATATATACTCCTCAACCACTAAGCACTACATACAATGCAAGCCACTAATGTTGTGATGAAAGACAATATTTTCTTAAAAACATACAACAATGAGCCACTTTGTTAGCCACATAAATGAAATGCCTAACTCTCAAAACACTGATCAGAATGATAGTAAGCTTTGAACTGTCTAACTAATCAATACAGCCATCTACACAGGCTGCATTTCTCTTCTAAGTCGAAGCGTATTTTTAGTCTACTTTCTTTTGTTTTACACTTGCAGCTACAGTAATTATGTATTGTAGATGCGATATTTGGCAGAAAA
Organism: Macquaria ambigua; assembly: GCA_008360985.2. Classification (NCBI taxonomy): domain Eukaryota; kingdom Metazoa; phylum Chordata; class Actinopteri; order Centrarchiformes; family Percichthyidae; genus Macquaria; species Macquaria ambigua. Next base: position 2,554 of record VMKM01002124.1, on the reverse strand, counting down.
CAAATGAAACATGTCAGTGAAGATTTTATTGATATATTCAGTCTCAATATTTTGTAACTTACCAAATATGCTAACTAACATCTTCACATTATGTTGATAAAAACGTAATTCCGGCAGCATTACATTCCCTTCCGAAACATATTACCTGTTTCAAATACCCATAGTATATAAATGTAATTTTTAGGAGCCAGGATTGCCTACACAGCAGTACTGCGCCTGAATGCATCCTGTGTGCTGCTTTAACTATGTTGCCTGTGTAGACGTGGTGTTAAACATGAGGAAAGTGCCGTTTACAAACTATGATCCATCACACAATGTGACACACCATGACAAAATATATTTTATATTTTCAACGAAGCAGGGTATAAAAATATAAAGTACTCCGCTAAATGTGAACTCAGTTTTGAATGGGCATAATGTTAATGGTTGTCAATCTTCCTGCTTTGCTTTTCGCCAGCACAGAGATCCGTGAGGCATTTAAGGTGAGGAGGATTTCTTTCCATCATTGAGTGAACTCAAGAGACTTTCTAGAGAGGCAAAAAACAACGAGATTATTCTCCTCACAGACGGAGGAAAACTTTTGCCTCTACTTCTTTAACACATGCAAGGACACCTCTCAAGGTGAGCGACTGTCCGCGAGAGGAATTTCATTAAACCAAAAAAGCAATTACTATGGGAGTGTGGGTAGCATCATGTTTTCACCCCCTGCTACTGAGGTCAGACATCAACATTATGACCCGTCCTATTCATTAGTGTCCATCAGGAGGAGTTTGTATAGCATTACATACAACTTTTTCTGTTTTTTAAAATGCATAGATGGAGAGTAAGATGGAATAATTGGTAGAGAGTGGGTTGGATATATGAAGGATTTTTTAAGTAGACCACAGAGGTTTTGAAACTCATTCACATTAACTTAGTATGTCATGGTGGCTCCCATGCAAATGCAAAAGCAACTGCAGCAAGAATTTAGAAAGAATTTAAGTCAAGTTTTAATGAGTTTGCTTCCCTGTTGAACTCATGACAAGACAACACCTATGACAATACCTAGAAAATCTTGTCTTTTAATTTCAAATGAATATGATGACAACATCTCAAAATTATGGACTACACGAGTTCTTGTACAAAACGGAGACACACAGTAATAGACTGAGTAGTTCAGACTTGAAAACGCTGCATAAAATTGTCAAGGCGACCCATAAACACAACCTGAACATCATCAGCTGCCTGCAGACAGTCGCACAGGCAGAGTCAGAAAAAACTTGCTCAGCAAACAGTGATTGGAAATGGAAAATATTAATATATTGCAATAGCTGCAGAGACCCGTGTCCTGTCTCTTTTAGACAAGTTGATGCAGTAAGATTCATTGAGCAATTTATGGCTGCAACTGCAGGCAGCTCACAACAAGGCAATCCAATACAGGTCTGTTGTTATTGCCTATACGGCTGGATGACTGTATATTTAGCAGACGTGGCCACAAGCTCTCTACAGTAGTAGAGTTACCCAGTACAAATTCACATACACACCTAAACACACTGTGAGATGCTGGAAATGTTGATTTGTTCAGGCAAACTGTAGCAGCAAAATAATCTTTTATCTCTCTTTTTTTTATTATTATTTGGGAAAATGTACTTCCTTCGTTTGTGACAGCAGATTTTCTTGACTCTCTGGCCCTTCTGGTGGTCTAAACCTCCACCCTCAAGGTCACCATCACCCTCACATGTCATTTGTGACAACTGTGATGAAAGAGAAAGTATATGCCCAGCTGAAATACCACTGATCTCTGTAAGGCTGCATTTAGGCTCGACTATAAACACAAAAAGACCACAACTGTGCTCAGGTTTTCCTTCACTATGTGAATTTGCCAGCAGCTGTTTTGACCTTGACCATCACACTACTGAAAGTCTTTGATGGAAGGACGCGCGAGACCCGCTGCCGGCTCTGTCCAGGTTTATTTAGCCTCGGCTTAAGCAAAACTAAAAAGCAAGCTCAAATGCAAACCACTGGAGGCAGGAGAATGTTTTACTACTTTCAGGGATGAGTCTAACTGTCACATTTGAAAGAAAAAACTCAACACAAGAGACTCCAGCTGCTCTCAGCACTTCCAACAGCATCTCAAGTACAGACTCGAGAGCAAAGTGCCTTTTTTGTCAGTGGCGTCCAATCCGTTGTCATAAAGATGTGAAGAAGAAGAGGTTTTTATTCCAACCAAACACTCCAGAGTGGCTGATTTTACTGATTTTTCTTTCCTCTCCACTTCAAGGTACTAATGTGTAAAATGAGCTTCTACTGTTGGATTATGGCATCCCACAAACCACCACAAAGACCTCTGAATGACTGCAAAGTACCACAATGGACCAAAGACAGCATAATGTGGATTCAGTGATTTTATCGGCAAGGTTTCGGGCGCAGGTTTGGTTTCAGAAATGGAAAGGACACAATGAAGTCAGGTCTTCAATCAAAACATATCATGCAAGCGAAGGCCATTTTCTGTATTTATATGGATGTATATCAATCTAGCAAATCACAATAATGGTAAAATTGGTTATTAGGCTTT